>CADEBD010000326.1:436314-646191 GCA_902825455.1 Arctia plantaginis
GCCGGTTTTTTGCCCCCCCTCTCGCCTTCCTTTCCACCCCCTTTCCCGTTCCCGGATCTATCGACCTCTCGGACGCGACCCTCTTCACGGGAGCTTCGTAGGAGCGTAGGGGCTCCTTCTTCTGCTCCTGGGCAACCCTAGGGAGTCGGCCTCCGCCGCGAGCGCCTCTGCGGCTTGTGCCGACTTTGGGAGCCGAGGCCTCATCGCTCGAGGCCGACTCCAATTGCCTCTTCAGGCCAAGGCGATGCGAGCGCCTTTTGCGCTTTGGAGTACCCTTCTGGTGCTGCTCCGCAGCTGAGACCATCGGGGTACTCGCTTCGCTCATCTCTGAGGCAGTGTCGGTGTTCGACACTACCTCCAGGTTTTTTTGCGTCCTCCGCGTTTTTTTTGGGTGCCGGATTTACTGCTCGGCGACGGGCAGGTTAGACAGAGGTTGCTCCCCCCAGAGTACGTTTGGGAGCTGCCGGAGCCGTCTGGCTCCGGGAGGGATTCTCCAGACGCAGTGCGTCTGGTACCCTCCTGGGTAGATTTAAAAATCTTTGGGCCCATGTCATAAAGTTAGTTTAACGTCCTTCGACGGGGACGCCTTCGGCACTGGACTCCCTCCAGCGACTCAGCCCCTTGCCAGGCGTCAGAACGTGGGCTTAGAGCATTTTTTATAGAGGTTTACGTCCTCGCGGATCCGAAGATCCACCGGTCCTGTCCATTCAGGATTACGGCTGGGCCGGACGGGGTCTGCACCAGACCGGGTCCGTCCGCCCCAAGGTTTTTTATAGAGGTTGCCTTCCTCGTAGCCCTCGAAGAGCCGTCATTCCTGACCGTTGCCAGTCAGGGTTACGACATGGCCGGACGGTGGTCTGCGTCAGACCAGTGTCCCCCACCTCTGGACAGAGCCAGCTGCAGTAGACCCGTCCGCCCCCAGCCCGCTCTCCCCTATGCCCTCTGCCAAACAGAGGGACACGCGGAAAGCGGCCCTCCGAACAGCCCTTGACGGGCCGTTCCCACCTCGGCCGGAATTGGCCGCAGGCGGCAGCGCCTCCCCCACCTAGGGAGAGAGGCGCTGCCGTCTCCGTTGCCCAGGGTGCACCACAAGGAGGTTCCGGACCACGCACCCCAGCGCGTGAGGGCCCTGGCGGAGGAGACAGTGTCCCGGGGTGGGGTGGTGCTGGCGGTGTCTTTAGACATCTCCAACGCATTCAACACCCTACCCTGGAGTTGTATTCGGGAGGCTCTGAAATACCATCGCGTGCCTCCCTACCTCCGCCGTACGGTAGGGGCTTATCTGGAGGGTAGATGCGTCACCTATCGGGGACGTGACGGTGCTGGTCGGCACCTCATGTCGTGCGGTGTTCCACAGGGATCGGTCTTGGGACCGCTCCTGTGGAACATCTGCTACGACTGGGTGCTGAGAGGCGAGCTCCCGTCGGGCGCCGACTTGACGTGTTATGCGGACGACACGCTTGTTACTGCCCGGGGGAGCTCGCACAGGGAGGCGACGTTGATAGCCACGGCTGCGGTGTCACAGGTGGTGAACCGCATCCGGCGCCTGGGCCTGGAGGTGGCCCTAAACAAGTCGGTGTTTCATGGCCCCCGACGTGCGCCGGTGCCGGGATCACACATCGTGGTCAGCGGGGCCCGGATAGCTGTCGAGTCCACCATGAAGTATCTGGGATTGGTGCTCGACAGCCGATGGGAATTCGGGCCCCACTTCCGGCGGCTGGCGCCCAAGCTGATGGGTGCAGCGGGCGCGCTTTCAACGTTGCTTCCCAACTTGGGGGGCCCGAGCGCCGCCTGTAGGCGGTTGTACGTGGGAATCGTGCGGTCCATGGCCCTGTATGGGGCCCCTGTGTGGGCGTTGGACATGACGGCCAGCACTCTCGCCATTCTGCGCAAACCGCAGAGGGCGATGGCCGTCAGAGTCGTCCGCGGGTATCGCACGATTTCCTACGAGGCGGCTTGCGTCCTGGCCGGATCCCCGCCCTGGGACCTGGAGGCGAAAGTACTCGCGTCATTATACCGATGGCGCGAGGAAGAGCGGGCACGTGGCCCGAGGCCGGTGCAGCGGCATATCGCGCTGCGCCGAGAGGAGCTCCGTCAGGTCTTGGTGGCGGAATGGCGGCAAAGGCTTCTACGCCCTACCGCCGGCCTCGCTACCGTCGAGGCGATCCGGCCAGTACTCGACGACTGGCTCGGGAGAAGGCACGGCTCCCTGTCGTTTAGGGTGACGCAGGTGCTGTCGGGGCACGGCTGCTTCGGCAAGTACCTGTGCCGCATAGACAGGGAGCCGGACGCTCGGTGCCACCACTGCGTCCATTGCGGGGAGGACACGGCGCAACACACGCTCGCCGAGTGTGTAGCTTGGGAGGAGCAGCGCCGTATCCTCACAAATGAAGTAGGAGGCGATCTGTCGCTGCCGGCCGTAGTGCGGAGGATGGTCGGTAGCGCAGAGTCGTGGGACGCGGTGGTGTCCTTCTGCGAGGACGTGATGTCGCAGAAGGAAACTGCGGAACGGGAGAGGGAGATCTCGACTCCTTTCCCCGGCCGCAGAAGGCGCACCGGGCGCAGGAGAAGGGCGGATAACGCCCTTTTCTGGCCCCCATGAATGGGTCCAGGGGCGAGAGACTTGGGGAAGTCCCCGCCCCCTATCCGTTGGACCCGAGGCGGAGGCGCGCGCGGGTGTCGGCGCGCGCCTCTGAGGCGAGGCCCGGGGTAGTTAAACACCTCACTACCCCGTGCAGGAGACGAGGCCCGGACAGACCGGGCCAGCACTAGTGTGGGGCTGCGGAAGAATTTGGATTCCCGCGGCCCCGCGCGCATGTGTGAGGGGACACCGGGGTGGTTTTAGCCGGTAAGAGTCCGGCACGCCCCTCCGCCTTTCCCCAGGCGGAGGCAGTCCATGAGGATTTCCCCCCGAAAAAAAAAAAAAAAAAAAAAAGGAGAACGAGGGATTGGAGTTGGCGGACCTCCGTGCGGCCTGTGTACGTCCCGGAGGTCCCTCACCCGTAGTCGGCGACGTCACCGCGGGATCGGTGAGGAGGTGGACCGGCTTCATGAGGAGTACCGAGAAGCTCGGAAAACTCTGAGGCTGGCCATCTGCCGCGCCAAGGATGTCAGTAGAGAGGAGATGCTGGAGAGTCTCGAGCGTGACCCCTGGGGTCGCCATTATCGTGCGGTGCGTCAAAAGCTCCGCACGTCGGGAGGAGACTTACGGACACCCCTTACGGAGACTTTCCAGCCCAGCTTCCTGCAGGAAGTGGTCGAGGGCCTATTCCCGCAGCGGGCGGAGCACACACCCCCGTCGATGGCTGCATCAGCCGGAGACGACGGAGGCAGCGAGGGTGATGTTCCGCCCGTCAGGGAATCGGAGTTGGGGGCGGCTGTTCTACGGATTCGATCCAAGAACACCGCCCCCGTGCCGGACGGGGTTCCAGCCGGAGTGATGGCCCGAGCCCTCGACTACATGTCGGACCACCTCAGGGGGGTGTTGGACGCTAGCCTGGCGTCCGGACGCTTCCCTGAGCGCTGGAAATGCGGGAAGCTGGTCCTGCTGCAGAAGCCGGGACTGCCTGCCGATTCGGTCGCGGCCTATAGGCCTATCGTGTTGCTGGACGAGGCGGGTAAACTTTTCGAGAGGGTGCTCTCTGCCCGCATCGTCCGGCACCTCTGCGAGGTTGGCCCCGATCTGTCGGATGCCCAATTCGGTTTCCGAGAGGGGCGTTCGACGATCGATGCCGTAATGCGCCTTAGGGCCATGACCGAGGAGGCTGTGAGCTGCGGCGGAGTGGTGTTGGCGGTGTCCTTGGACATCGCCAATGCCTTCAATAGTCTGCCATTCAGTTGCATCAGGGAAGCGCTCCGCTACCACGGAGTGCCGGAGTACCTGAGGCACCTGAGTACCTGGTGGCAGACTATCTTGAGGAGCGAACCGTCATGTACGAGAACCGAGATGGCGTCTTGAGAAGCAGGGCCATGTCGTGCGGTGTTCCGCAGGGGTCTGTCCTAGGACCTCTCCTGTGGAACATCGGGTACGACTGGGCCCTACGAGGGCGTCTCCCCCCCGGGCTGGGTGTAATCTGCTACGCGGATGACACTCTAGTCACGGCCCGGGGGGCTAACTTCCAGGAGGCGGCGCGCCTGGCCACCACAGGAGTTTTCCTGGTGGTCGGGCGCATTGAGGCATTGGGATTACGGGTGGCCCTGGACAAGACGGAGGCCCTTCTATTTCATGGGCCCCGTCGTGGTCCACCCGCCGGCGCCTCAATCGAGGTCGGCTCGGTCCTCGTACCGGTCAGGGCCCAGATGAGGTACCTGGGTCTGGTCCTAGACGGTAGGTGGCTCTTCGACGAGCACTTCCAACAGCTTGGTCCGAAGTTGGTGGACACCGCCTCCGCCCTAGGGCGACTTTTGCCCAACTTGGGCGGGGCCAGTGTTCCCACGAGGCGGCTGTACGCAGGGGTTGTCCGGTCCATGGCGCTGTATGGTGCACCGGTGTGGGTTGCGGCTCTGACCGCCCCGAATAGGGCGCGCCTCTGGCGCCCCCAGAGGATATTGGCGGTCAGAGCCATAAGCGGTTACCGCACGGTGTCCACCGAGGCGGCTTGCGCCTTGGCCGGAACACCCCCGTGGGATTTGGAGGCGGAAGTGCTCGCCGAAGTGTATCGGCGAGTGGCTGACTTCCGGGCGGAGAGCGGATTTCGCCCTCCGCCCGAAGACGTGCGCGATTGGCGCGAAGCCGCTCACCGAGCCACCATGGTGAGATGGTCGTTCCGGCTGGAGACTCCACGCGCTGGCTTCGCCGCCGTGGAGACCCTCCAGCCGGTCACTGCGACTGCAGTGAGGACTCGGCCCAGCACACGCTGGCGGTCTGCCCCGCATGGGCGACGCAGCGCCGGGTCCTCACTGCAGTCATCGGAGCAGATCTCTCGCTACCGGCCGTAATTCGCTCCATGGCCGGTAGCGACAGTTATTTTACCGCGGTCGCAACCTTCTGCGAGGAGGTAATCTCGCAGAAGGAGGCGGCGGAGAAGGCCCGGGAGGACGACCGGGCCCTCACTGCAGTCATCGGAGCAGATCTCTCGCTACCGGCCGTAATTCGCTCCATGGCCGGTAGCGACAGTTATTTTACCGCGGTCGCAACCTTCTGCGAGGAGGTAATCTCGCAGAAGGAGGCGGCGGAGAAGGCCCGGGAGGACGACCGGGCCCTCACTGCAGTCATCGGAGCAGATCTCTCGCTACCGGCCGTAATTCGCTCCATGGCCGGTAGCGACAGTTATTTTACCGCGGTCGCAACCTTCTGCGAGGAGGTAATCTCGCAGAAGGAGGCGGCGGAGAAGGCCCGGGAGGACGACCTCCACTCGGACCTGATCCGCCGCCGGCGAACCGGGCGGCGGAGGCGCGCTCACCTGCGCCTCATGCCGCCCTGAGTGTGGCCGCGGGTGGACGGGATGGGCTCTCCCCTCCACCCGCATTAGTTGGCCAGGAAGGAGGAAAAATTTTGAGACGGAGCCCGCAACAGGAGCGGGCCGGCGCTGGGAGGGGTCCAGAAGGCGATAACTACCTGGACCCCTCCTAAACTGGAAGCGCAAAGAGGGCACACCGCGTGGTTTTAGTCGGTTCGAGTTCGACGCACCGCCCCGCCGAACGAGAGCCCCGGCGGCGTGACGGTCCGAGGGAATTTCCACACGTAAAAAAAAAAAAAAGGGACTGCATTGGTCGCGCCAATAACATGATGTGAACCGGTTGCACCGGCCGTGGTCACAGGCTGAGTCAGCCTGTAACCACGGCCGGTGCAACCTGGTCGAAACGTCAGGCAAACCAGAGGTATCTAATACCCTAAATAAGAGATCGCGTTAATTCTCGTTAAATAATATTAATAAAATGAATGTTATTGAATAGCAGTCTCGCTCTTGTAATGTGGAAATACAATGCGTACCAGAACATAAGAATGAGAACTTGCTTACGACACTAAAACATCTTACAAAAGTCGTATTGTACAACATAAGTGATCATGAAATAATAAATTGTCATAGGATACATAAGATGGACCATGATTCTACTAGACCTCATTTCATTTCATTTTCATTTATTTATTCAATTTTGTGACAAAAAGGTGGTTAAGATGTCAATTTTATTATGTAGAAGCTATGTCCCGCCGAAAGGCATACAAAGTATTAGGCAATGAAATACAAACAAAACAATATTATGAGACATCATTGATTTTAGAACATCAACATCCTTTAAATATTCTAAGAGTATTGTTTAAATAAAGCATCAATCAAGCATCATTTACATAAACAAAGTCATCAATAAATAAATCATAAGTATATATAATTTAAAGTCATTATCAGTTCAGGTCAAATTAAGTAATAGTAATAAAAAATAATTAAATTTTTCGGACGATTATTATACAGTTACAAAGTCCAAAACTTCGTGATGGGTTGCTGGCCGCGGTTAAGAAATACAACAAACTACATAAAGCTGAGAAACTGCACAGATGACATTAGGCTTGGGTGACCACAGGCAAGCTGCAAACAGGCAATTGCGTGCTGCTACAAGAGCTGCAGCCAGAGAGAAAAACTATGAATTCGTCTAGATCCGTAATGGAAAGGTTTTTGTCCGCAAAGATGTTCGGGCGAAAGCAAAAATAGTGTTAAATGAGGACGCTCTAAACAGACTGTAAATTTTCTATGCATGTTTTTGTAATTTAAAAAAGTTAAAATTCACGTTAAAAACCTGTTACCAAAATGTAAGAGGCTTGAGAACCAAATGTGAAGATTGTTATATGAATGTTGTGTAGAATGATTATCAGGGTGGCGGCGACAATTAAGACACTTTAAATTCACACGAAATAATATATTCTCTTTAATACACGTTAGAACGGGTAGAATACGAATGACCCGAAATATGTCGGTATTTATACAATCATCTTGACCTATTTTAATACAAACTTAATAGGTAACATTGTTTATCTTAATTATCCTGTTGATTATTTACGTACAATTATTATTTAATAATATTAAATGATATAACGTAAATAACATTAAAGGTTTATTGCGCCGGAAGCTGTGAAGCGGAAGGCGCCAATAAAATATTATAAGTATAAATGAATCAACTATTTACTTGATTACAAAATTACGAATTATATTATAAAACAATAATAAGTTCTATATATTGCCTAATTATTAGGATGTACCTGAACTAGTTCGTAAATAATGGCTCACGTATTATGTGAGGCCGGAAGTGTTACTCGATAACATTCGGCCATCCTGTGTATGCCATGTCCCACGGCGATCAGCGGTGCTATTGGCGCCTGGTTTGTCGCTGGTGTATGGCAGCTGGAATTGACAAGTTTAAGCAGTAATTAAATCTTGTATTATCTATTTTTTTTTTTTTTTTGGTATGCTCACACAGCTTTTATCTGTTCTTTATCACACAGCTTTTATTTGTTACACATCACACAGCTTTTATTGTAACTTGTGCAGCCTCTATCCTGAAGTAGTTTGTTTTCGTTTTATCAGATACTAAATAGAACAAACGAATACATATTTTGTTCAACAGTTTATTTCTGAATACAGTATTTGTTCCGTACTTAATTTTTGATCTATTACAATACTTTCATAAATTTGTATTAATTAATACTTAACATCCTTATTAATTAATTAAAATTATTTATTATTTAACTGTTAACACTCTAATAAGTCTATCAAATCATCTCTATCAACCTCATGGTCACTGCCACTGCTATCATCGGGAATGGAAGATTTGAAAGGTCGGAGGACTTCACCGCGAACAACAGCAGTAAATTTTTGATAACCTTTCATGCCTTTAATACTACATATAGTGTAGCGATCCAACGACTCTTCTGCTTTGCATACTCTATATGGTCCTGTATACAACCCGTTAAGTTTCCTAGTTATATTAGCGCTTACTCTGGTTATTCCCCCTTTACAAAGTACCAGTTGTCCCACCGAGTACTTAATGCATTTTTTATGAGATCGATCAAACCTATCCTTCATTAGTGTTATATGTTTGTCAATACGCAATTTAGCCGCGTTTCGCCTTTCTTCTAATGCTTTCGCTTGACTTTCGAAGTCACTGGGTTCTCAAGTAGGGTAAGCGCTAATTGGAATGCCTAAATAATAACTTAAAAGGAGCAAAACCAGTAATTGCATGGGGAGTGTTATTAATGCCCCAAACTATATCAATTAGGTGATCATCCCAGGTGCATTCGCTATCAGACATAGTGTTCTACTTGGCCATTCGACCTAGGACTAGCACTGGCATTCAAAATATGTTTAAATTGCATTTCTTCTGCAAACTGTTTGAAATACTGGCTAGTAAACGCTTTGCCTCTATCCGTAATGATCCTGTGATGATTTCCAAACTGCGAAATGATATCGAAATATGCGAAATACGAACTTTGTGAACGAATCTATGACAACTAGTATATACGCGTTTCCTTTACGTGTTTTTACAAATGGGCATAAATGGTCAACGTGTAGCGTATGCATCGGGATAGCCACCTTTTCGATTGGATGTAGTTCTCCCTGTAATTTACCGTGCTCTCCCTTGCCGTAAGCACATTGAAGACATGACTTAACATATTTTCGAATAAATCTAGTCATGCCCTCGAACCAAAACTGTGCCTTAATAGTTTTTTCGCACTTATCAAAACCAACATGTCCTGGCAAAATGGGGATTATTACAAAAATTTCATGACCAAATGTCATGAAATTTTTGTAATAATCCTCATTTTGCCAATTTAGGTATAACAAAGCGGTCCCCGTTAATTGTTTTTCTATAGAGAATGTTATCCTTTATAGCATAGTTAGCAATAATGTTTTGATTGTCTGTACCATTCCGTAATTGAGTTAAAAGAGACTGAATACTTTCGTCTTGTAATTGTAATGTCACTAGCCAATCAGAGTTATCAATGAATAGGACAGAGTTTTGTACTGGATTTCTACTCAGAGCATCTACGTGTCTCATTCGATTGCCAGATCGATACTCAATATGCAGATCATAATCTTGAATTGAAAGCCACCAGCGGGCTATACGGGGAATAAGGTCTTTTTTTACTAGAGTTGTCCGTAATGCGGCGCAATCTGTTACTACAGTTACCGGAATACCTACGAGATTTACTCTAAAGCGCTTCAAGGAATCTACAACTGCCAATGTCTCCAGCTCATAACTATGATAGAACTGTTCTTCCTTACTTGTAACCCTACTGAAATATGCAATTGGTTTTAATACACCATCGCTTTGGTATTGCAAAAGGATACCTCCCAGCTCTAGCTTACAAGCATCGATATGAACATTTTTTTAATAAGGAAACCTTGTCGTGGAAATATTTTGTCATACTTTCCGAACTTTACGTTTTCTTTCTAGCGAGCATAGATTCAAGTAGATCTATAAAGTCAGTAGAACGTGGGAACGCGGTCTCTAGAGCGACCTTAAACCCTTTCCACGTGAAATCGTAGTCGTCCAGATCGTCATACCAGTCTCTATCCGTCCCACGAAGACGTATCTGCATGATGAACTGGCGGTCTTTGTTGTCCCATCTATATACGTCACCCAACTGGTCGATCTTGTGCAGCCATCCTTTGACGTTGCTAGATTTTTCATCCGGCCAGAACGTTGGAATAACCTCCGCATCGGTTTGGGTGACACGTCGCTTTTTGTATCGCCTGTGTTTCTCAACGGTCTCTTCGTGATTGGATGAAGAAAAAAAAACTAGATGATTCGTCGCTGTCGGGTGCAGCATTCTCGCAGCGTCTCCTTTTCTTTGTACCAAGTCCGTCAATGTATGGGCCTGACATCATCCCACTTCTGAAGTGTAGAATGATTATCAGGGTGGCGGCGACATATATATAAATATGTTAACGGTCGGTATTTATACAATCATCTTGACCTATTTTAATACAAACTTAATAGGTAACATTGTTTATCTTAATTATCCTGTTGATTATTCACGTACAATTATTATTTAATAATATTAAATTATATAACATAAATAACATTAAAGGTTTATTGCGCCGGAAGCTGTCAAGCGGAAGGCGCCAATAAAATATTCTATGATATGAGTCAACTATTTACTTGATTACAAAATTACTAATTATATTATAAAACAATAATAAGTTCTATATATTGCCTAATCATTAGGATGTACCTGAACTATTTCGTAAATAATGGCTTACGTATTATGTGAGGCCGGAAGTGTTACTCGATAACAGTTGTTCAAAATGATCATGATATCATCATCATTACGGAATCGTGGTTCTGTCTTTGATTATGAAATCTTTGATGATAGACATGATATATTTCGGCGCGATCGTTGTTTAACTATATCCTGCAAAACTAAAATGGATGGAGGTTGCATTTGTATAGCAGTGTTATAATAATAATAATATATGTTGGTAACGCCACCTGTCCATAGAGACAGGAACTCTGTAAGTTTTAGTTTAAATTCCCGCTAGGTGAGGCTGTCGACACCTATCAATCCCTTGATCATATATCGACATCCCGCACGCACGCCGCAAATAGGAGACAGTCGGTGACGCTCGAGACGCGAGACACACCGCACGTTATTTTTTCTCTCCGCTACCGCATCTCATATAAACTTTAAAACCAAAAATATGCGAATAACACGCGCCGCGTTCAAGTGTCTTCGGATCACGCTACCGCATTGTCCGCTGAGTGTTCAATCGTGCCTTGCTGGCAAGCTAGTGACTTTATACCGCGCAGCGCGCCGCCATTTTGTTTCACAAGCCACACCGAAGCCACGAGAGACCAGGCCGTCTGATCAGCCCGCCAGGTCTTGACAGCAGCTAAACCAGCATCTCAAGACCATCAAGGTAGGCGTGCTTTCCAATATCCTTTTACCCACCTGTCCGGCAGCCGTAACGTACTCAGCATATCAGTTTCAGGCAGCGCTTAGTCGCTGAAGATATCTGCGCACCCGCTCATATGTATTGGCGCCAATAGATTCTATGGCCACCGCCAGTTGGCGCTAACATATGTATTTGTCAAAATATGGGTATACAGAGTTCTTAGTTGGTACATTTTAGATGCTAGCCACATTCTACCATTATCTGGTAAACAAAATGTTAGTAGAGTGAATGTACTATGCTTTTTTTTACAACATTATCATGCATTATTTAGTAATAAAGGAATATATGTCACAATTTCTTATCGTCAAAAAACATTTATCTAAGAGCAACGTAAATAATTTTCTTTTAAAAACATTAATAGTATCTTCTTTAAAACTAATTGGTATCTTGTTATAAATGTGTATAGCCATACAGTATACATTTTTACTATACATATTTATTCTTTGTCTGGGAACTAAGAGTTTGTGTATTTCTGCTTGACCTGGCGACGGCGTCGTTATGTTTACAAAATAGCCGTTGATGTTTGTGCACGAAAACACAGAACTCGTAAATATACAGACTAGGTAGTGGTAGTATGTTGTATTGTTTGCTGTAAGTTGGATAGTGTTCGCATACATTTTTTCTCACAAGAAATGCCCTGTTTGCCTCAACTGAATTGCCCCATATTATAATCGCATATCGTAGTTTTGACGACACATAGCCGTGGTATGCACTTGAAGCAGTGCCCAGAGTCGATATTTGTTTAAGGCGATATATATAAACAAATTTATGAAAAGGTTCTAAATATGCTGCTTCCAATTACAGTGTTTATCTATTGTAATGCCCAAAAATGACGTCGCATCCACTTCTTCAACTACATTATCCATTATATTTGATATTTAATTTAATAGGTTTATTATTGTATGTCTGAAATTGTATCATTTTCGTTTTATTAACATTGATTTTAAGGTAATTACATTCTAACCAAATAATAATATTACCCAGTTCATTGTTTATCTTATTCTTTAACTTATTTTTATAGCTATCTTCTATAATTAAGGTTAAAGAAATTTAAATCTCTAAGGAAGTGTCAATGGGAATCCCTATGCGAAGAACTATGGATTATTCTGAAGCTAGCTCCGAGTATAAATATGTGCGGTTTATGTCCCACCCGTAAGTCATGATTATTTATTTATATCTTTATTGTTTACAGTTAACACATAGGAAACTTACAAGTATATAGACGTAACAATCGGCGGTCTTATCTCTCACGGCGATCTCTTACAGGCAACCTTAATACAGACATTTAAAAAGTTGGAAAATTTATATACACGTAACGCATTATCACGTGAATATTTAAAAATATAAACAAAAGCATTCATACACAAATAAACATCTGGTCACATTACACATAGATAAATACATACACACATACATAAACATAATACATATATATATTAGATATTATGTAAGTAATTTTTTGATAATTTTTACCTATATCGTTCAGAATAAGATTGTAAATAAATCTGTTACTTTCTTGATAGGCGATTTCAACTTGCCGAATAAAGATTGGAGCTGTATTAAGGATTCTAAGACTTCGACACACATACCCAGTAACAGCGCAATAGACTATAAGTTTTTAGATGAGTTGACTTTCAATAATGTGATTCAGTGTAATGATATTTAAATCAAATTATAATAATCGAATGTTAGATTTAATCATGACTGATCACTCAAATAAAATTAAAGTGTGCGAAGCTACAAGGCCCCTATCAAAATTAGACCACTATCACCCAGCTCTCAAAATAACTTTTCATTTACTTAACCATAAGAAAGTAATAAAACATAAATACATTCCAAAATGTAACTTTTATGAATCTGATTATAAAGCGATTAATGAGGTTCTATCGAAAATTGATTGGGATGACGTTTGTAACCATAATAGCACTGTTAATAACATGGCGGACACACTATACGAAGTGCTAATGCCTATCGTAAACGAACATATGCCTCTTGTCAAACCACATAATGATAAATACTCCATCTGGTACAGTAAGTCCTTTATAAATTTTCTAAAGGAAAAATTAAAACATCGTAAAAAAATATGAAACATATGGTAATCCGATACATAAAATTACATTTAATATATTAAGGACTCGTTGCGATAAATTAACAAAAATATGTTATAACAATTTCACATCAAGTACAGCAGAAACACTTCGTCACCACCTGAAATATATATGTTCTTATATTAATAGCTTAAAACGTAATAGTAGCTCCATACCCAACATGTTAACATGGAACCAAAAATCAGAAGTGGGGGGGGGGTTGCAATTTGTTTTCTGAATATTTTAATTCTAAATATACCAGTGTTGACATACACAGACGTCAACAACCTTTGAAAGGTGTATACTTGATGTTGCAGATGTACTAAAATCGTTGAAAAAAATTGTAAATAAGGGGTCGGGATTAGACAAAATACAAACAATTATTTCTTAAGAGAGTGTGCTGATAATCTGGCAACACCCTTAACATCAATATTTAACAAATCCCTAAGAACGAGCGTATTTCTTGAAAAATGGAAATCTGCTCGTGTCACTCCGATACATAAAAAACATAAAAAAGACGATACATCTGTTGTCTCGAACTATAGACCGGTATCTATACTTCCTGCTACGGGGAAGGTATTCGAGTCAATCATCCAAAAAAAAATTTACTGGCACGTCAAAGAATATATACATCCAGAACAGTACGATTTCTCTCGGATAATTAGACAATGGAAATGATGTACACTCGATTAACTAAGATTTCAGCAAAGGGTTTGATCTCATAAATCTTGATTTATTACTAGACAAGATTTCGAGCATGAGTATACATGGATCATTGTTGCGCTGGTGTGAATCCTACTTAAAAAATAGATCACAATTGGTTATAATAAACGGTTTTACAACAAAAGCTGTCCCTTCAGGTATACCCCAAGGATCGCATATGGGTCCGCTGTTCTTTTTGATTTTTATAAATGATTTAGCGAATTCTATTAGGTGCAATTTCAAAATGTATGCTGATGATTTAAAACTTCATAAAGTTATTCATAATGATTTTGATATTGACGAGTTACAGAAAGAGATAAATAAAATGAGTAAGTGGTGTGAAACTAATGGGATGATTATAAACGTGGAAAAATGTTTTCAAATGAAATTTTCTCGGCGAATGCATAGGAACGCTGCATATTCTATAAACAATAAAACTTTGATTGAGGTCACCAATATGCGAGATTTAGACGCTACTTTAGATAGCTCTCTGAGTTTTAGAACTCATATAGCCGAGACAGTGAAAAAAGCTTCTAAGATGTCAGGTTTCATATCACGACAAATAAAATCTTTTAAAAATGTTAACGTAATTTTACCAGATTATAATTGCATAATCTGTAGTATTCTCGAATATTGCAGTCCGGTGTGGAATCCAAGTTACTGTGTGCACTCGAATAGAATCGAATGTATTCAGAAAAGAGTTTTGTATCAACTGTCATTAATCGATAATAAATGCGCGGACCTGAAATCTTACGAAACTAGACTGAACTTTTCTAAAATGAAATCCCTAAGTGCACGAAGAAAATCATGTGATATTGTCCTGCTCTTTAAATTTATACATGGATTGCTAGATTGTCCTGAGTTCCTAGCCACCATCAAAATTGGAGTTTCACGAACCGGCAGTCGTCGGCACCATAGGAAAACATTTTTCTTACCACGATATCGTACAAATATTAGACAGCATTCAGCTTCATATCGCATGTGTAAAAGTTATAATGGCATCAGATCTCAGTTTCAGTCTCAGTTCTCGGCATATTTACAGGTTCTTTGTCCTTAGCTAAATCAAGAATGGGAAAGCTAATATCCTGAGCGAAAAACGACTAAACCTTGACTTTCTTTATTGTTAACCATTTTATTTTTCCATGTTCATTAGCATATTGTTAGTATTTTGTTTTTTTTTGTTCTTTTTTAAATATTGTATTCCGTCACTTGAGCATGATGTGCTCACTACCCTAGGGTGTAAAAAGAACAGTGAAGGACATTACGGTTTAAAATAGATGTTAGACAATAATTAGTCTAAGTTACACTAGCGTATAACTAAACTAGTGTTATTTTAGTCTTATGATTTTATGATTCGTATCGTATGATTTTTTTACACAAAAGGGTATTAAGATTTAGTTCGAAACTTTAGTCGCTACCTGGAAACCGATGAGGCTCTTGCCGGCGTCACCCAAAACTTTGGCCGACACTACGGGACAAATAACCCACACCGCACCAAGGCCCCTTGGACCGGGGCGGATGGTGCGCACCCTGATGTGGCGCTGCAGCCTGTCTTCTTTCATATTGCAACGTGGACATCCTCTGCTGTCGCAGAATCGTCCAGGCCTGAGATGCGCATCTCCACGGATTTGGTAGGCCTTTCGATCTTTACACCATCCGTAGCTGCGAATATTCCCCGCAGCTTCTCGGCAAACGTATCCGCCATCTTTGCATGCCAGGCGAGGCGCATCCTGACCCCTACTGCCCCGATCATGGGCGAGACTATCTCGGGCCCGCCGTTAACCCCCTCCCGTGACCGCCTCCGCCTCCGCCGCCTTATCTAATGGATTTCTATACATTTTATATCTTATCTGTAGTTATCACTTTACATTACCGAACCCACGAAGTCAGGATGGCTACAAATCGGTACTCTTTTAAGACGAAAGTGAAAGAGCTATTGCTGAGCGAAATGGCAGATTCAACGAGCTCCTAGTTCATCGGCTAATTTTTTTTATTTTTTTTGTTTTTCTCATATATGTATGTGTATGTATATATATATATATATATATATATATATGTGTATGTGTATGTATGCATGTATGTATATATTTATGAGTATGTATATGTATGTGTATGTGTGTGGTATTACGACGTATACACCAAATTCCAAGATAGTTGGTATTTAACAAAACCACTATCGTTTATACCCTATCATAAATGCACCTACCTCATTCTTTCTCAGCACCGCCCAATCGGTCGACTGGCAGAGAATGCCTTAGGCATTAAGTCCGCCGATGCATGTACTTGTGCAAAAAGTTAAAAATAAAAATAAATAATAATAATACATTACATTATTTTGTTATCTGTGTTCACATTTATAACATCCTGACCTAACAAAATAACCCAACTTCCAAAACAAAAAAACTTGACTTTACTATAATAATTATTAATGCATAACATTATAATTAAGTCTCAAAAATGCCTAGCAGTTTTAAAAATAATGTTTATTAGCACTTAAACCTTTTGTGAATATATCAGCTGGCATATCCAAAGTTGATACATATTTAATCTCAACTTTCTTTTTCGAGACACATTCCCTAACAAAATGATGCCTTATGTCAATGTGTTTGGTACGCTTATTGTGAAATAATGGTTAGTTGCTAACTTAATAGAGCTTTGATTATCACTATACAAACACATTGGCATACATTGATTCGGCACAATCAATTCATTTAATAAATTCTGAAGATATATTGCTTCTTTACAAGATTCTGACAGGGCCATATACTCTCCTCTGGCCTAGGCCTCTATACTAGATAATTCTACTGTTTTTTGTTTTTTAGACTCATAAGAAATTACAGAACCTGACATTAAAAAACAAAATCCAGTATATGACCTCCTATCCAAGGTACACGATGCCCAATCAGCATCAACAAAACCATACATATTACAATTGGTCTTTTTATAAACTAAACCATAACTTTTACTTCTCTTTAAGTATTTTAACAAACGTTTTAGATGTTTCCAATGAGTTTCATTAAAGAAATTATTGTACTGACTTAAGAAACTGACACTAAAAGATATGTCTGGCCTGGTAAACACAGACGAGTACATTAAACTGCCAATCAAGTTTTGATAAGGATAATTTTTAACAGATTTGTTTACTTCCTTTTCTAATTTTAAGTTTACTTCCATAGGTGTTTCAGAATAATAGCAATCTGTCATTGTACAGAACTTAATAGAATGACGTAGAAGCTGATATAATAATAAATAGCAAAAAAAAGTAATGTATTGTTGTAGATTAAAATAGGCAACCATTGTTAAACAAGATAGGTTACTAGGTAAAATAATTCCCATGTTCGACCCTAGATGGCGTTAGTGTCGAATTGAATCGCGTTATCGTTTGTCTACAACCATTGTATTTAAGCATACACAATACGTTTAATAAATATCTTGCTCTGAGGTACTGAAGTTTGCTTTTAACGGGTATTACTGGAATCTAGGCACTTTGTACCGATATTGTACATGGTCCTTCGAGCCGGATGGCATTTTTGAAGGAACACAGTCCTTGACAAGTGCAGTAAATGTTTGCGTTTATTGAATACCACGGCAACTTGGCGCTAGTGTTATGAGCTATTGATGAAGATCGAAGAAAAACCGAGTGTTGCGCAGTTATATTGCTGCTGTTGGAGTCTCAAATTGGAGGTGTAGCGGTGGAACACTGAATCGATTGCGTGAGTAGTGAAGTGCGAAAGTGGACTTAAAACTGTAAGTACAATTCATGTGTTTGTTAAAATCGTGCTAAGTGTTAGAAGCTTTGAAAGATACCAGTTAATGCATGAACTTTGAAAAATTAAGGCGGTGGTCTGGGACTTAGAATAGTTTCGAAAAAAACCTGTGTTCGGGGAACCTGTGCTGGATTTTGGAGCGATGTACAAGTGACAAAAACACTTAGAAAAATTCGCTCTTGTAAACACTTAGAGAAATATTAACGGTTGGCACTTAGAATAATCACGGCAGTCCGGACTTAGAAAGGTTTACTCTGCGCGGCACTTGTAAATTTTAACCTTAGAATTTGATATACACGTAGACTACACTTTAAATACATCATGGAAAAGGAACTAAAACAGTTAAAAGCCATCAAAGGACAGATTGAGAAAGGGCTAGTAAACTTCAAAAAGTCTCCAAAGGAACGTATAGTTTACAATTACGTGGATACGCGCCTGGAGTTATTGGAAACTCAATGGAGGAATTTTGTTACTAAATATGAAGCAATTGTAGGCGAATGTGAGGAAACAGAATTGGTCGACTATTTTGAAGAGGACGTTTACGAAACTGTTAACGAAACTTACCTAACGAATAAAGTAGAACTTAAGAATACGCTGTCTTTATTAAAAGCTCCTAGTTCCAAAAAGGAAACTTGCGATGTCTCGTCTGATAATGTAGTAAGACTACCAAAAATAGTTTTACCTACTTTTAGTGGGAAATATACCGAGTGGTCGTCATTTCGCGATTTGTTCATTTCGTTAGTACACAACAATAAAAAGTTAGATGATGTACAACGCCTTCATTATTTAAAGACTCAATTGTCAGGCGAAGCAGAGCAGTTAATAAGACATGTTCCTATAACGGATATCAATTATAACAAGTGTTGGGAAATGTTAGAACATAGATTTAACAATAAGAAATTCATGTCTACTTGTATTTTAAAGCGATTGTTTAGCCAACGTAACATTCTTGTCGAATCTTCAACTGCACTAAAGGAACTTCTTGATGTTACTAGTGACTGTCTGCATGAGCTTACCAATCTTTGTATTGATGTTGGTTCGTGGGACGTAATTGTTATATATGTGGTAGGTTTGAAGTTGGACGTAGAATCTAGGAAGCAGTGGGAACTGCATGTTAGTCAGTCATCCGATGATATGCCCTCCTTTAAACAATTTTGCCAGTTTATAGAGACGCGTTTTCGAACACTAGAATTTATAGAGCCTAAGGCTAAACCGAAAGGCGTTCCTACATCTCACGCCAAAGTAATGCATGGTGTTACTAGTCTCACCTGTCCGCATTGTTCTGATAGTCATAAATTAGGCAACTGTAAGAAATTTTGTAAAGAAGATAGTGACAAGCGCCGAGATATTGCCCAATCTTTGGGTGTGTGTTTTAATTGTTTGGGTGGTCAACACACTTCCAAGGTTTGCCGCGTTCTTTCCAAATGCCGTATATGCCAGCGAAAGCACCACACGTTGTTGCACCCCACCAAGAACTCCAGTGTAACTAGTGCGGTTTCTATGCCAATGGAGTCTTCTACAACCTCACATGAGAGTACCTCAGAAGTCAGTGCAAATATAGCAACCCATCTAGTGAATGGACAAGCGCAGGAGCAAGTCCTGTTAGCCACGGCTCTGATAAAGGCCGAATTACTAAATGGGTCCTGTCAGATTTTAAGAGCCTTGTTGGATCAGGGATCACAAGCATCCTTCATAACGGAGGCCGCAGCTCAATTACTTCGTCTAAAGAAAGTGGCATCGAAAACCACTATTGCAGGTATAGGAAGCAGTCATGACAAGGTCATCTCTAGACATGTCGTTAATATTAATATACAATCATTGCATGACCCATCCTTTACCATAGAAGTAACTGCGCATGTATTGAGCACACTGACATCAGTTTTGCCAGACACAAAATTTAGAATTCAGGATTGGCCCGAAATTCACAGTATGAATTTAGCCGATCCGAAGTTTAATGTACCTAACAAAATTGACATTTTGTTAGGGGCGGAAACCTACTGCCGTATTTTAAAAGTAGGACTAATCAAGAGTCCCAAGGACTCTCCGGTTGCACAAGACACGCATTTGGGTTGGATTGTGTCGGGCCATGTTAGTAGAGCTGAAAGTTCCCTCAATTCCTGTAACACGATTATTGCGATGCATGCTCAAATTGAAGAGAACGATATGTTGAAAAGGTTATGGGAACTGGATGCAGAGCCATCGTTATCTAAAAAGCCATTCACCCCTGAAGAACAGTACTGTGAGGACTTTTATAATGCTACAACGAAAAGAGATGAAGCTGGACGATACATTGTTCAATTACCCTTTCGTTCAGATGATCGGCCGCTTAATTCGAAAAATATAGCTGTAAAAAAATTGCTAGGATTGGAAAGGAAGTTGGCTAGGGATCGTGAATTGAAACAACAGTATTCTGAGGTGATAAAGGAATATATATTGCTTGGTCACTTAAACAAAGTGACAGTTGAATCGGAAAAAAATAATAGTGATGCAGTTTACTTACCCCACCACGCAGTGGTAAGACAAGATAAGCTGACCACTAAAGTGAGAGTGGTGTATGATGCGTCATGCAAAGGGAGCAACGGACTCTCTTTGAATGATACCTTAATGGTAGGACCCACTCTCCAAGCAGATTTGCGTCATATTATAATGAGGTGGCGACAACATCCAATCTGTCTGGCGGCAGATATAATAAAAATGTATCGCCAAATTAAAGTAGCAAGGCCAGATACAGATTTTCAAAGGATTGTCTGGAGAGAGGATCCTAGCAAAGAGATCGAGGATTTCCGACTTCAAACAGTCACCTTCGGAACTTCATGCGCCCCTTATTTGGCAGTGAAGTCATTGCATCAAGTTGCTAGCGATGAAGGCGAAAGGTATCCAATGGCTGCTGACCGGGTAAAAATTGACTTTTATATGGATGACCTTATGACTGGCTGCCAATCTGAAACAGAAGTAATTCAAATTTACAGCGAAATGAATGCTTTATTAGAGAAAGGAGGGTTCCAGCTACAGAAATGGACAAGCAATAGGATACACTTACTGGAGAGGTTAAAAGAAGTTTCGGGTAAGGATTTAGAAATAAAAATGGATAAGGTGACAAAGGTTTTAGGACTTACCTGGAATAGACATACCGATGAATTCGATTACTCCGTGAGAATGTCATCGCCTACTGCTTCTGAAACGAAAAGAACAGTGATAGCTGAAATATCGCGACTGTATGACCCACTGGGATGGATAGCGCCGTGTATCATAACCGCTAAGGTGTTTATCCAGAAGTTGTGGATTGCGGGCATTGACTGGGATGATGAGCTGCCACCGGGTCTCCTACAAGAATGGAGATATTATCGAGCAGAACTAGAACAATTAGTTGATTTTCACATTCCAAGATGGATTGGTAAAGCGGAAGGAAATGTTGTGATGGAGCTGCACGGATTTAGCGATGCATCCAATATAGCTTATGTCGCTGTCGTATATAGTCGAACTATCGATCTCAATGGGATTATACATACCCACCTTCTAACAGCCAAAACGAAAGTAGCTCCGATAAAGCAAATATCCATTCCTCGCCTGGAACTGTGTGGGTCTGTTTTAGTGGCGAAATTGTTAACCGAAGTAGCTAAGGTAATGAACATACCAAAGTCGCATCCATGCTTGGACCGATTCGTCTGTTGTCTTGGCATGGTTAAACGATCATCCGAGTCGTTGGAAAAGCTACGTAGCTAACCGCACTTCGGAGATACTAAGTTTGTTAGACAACAAACAATATGCTCATGTCCAGTCCAAAGATAACCCGGCAGACATAGCTTCCCGCGGACTGGCGTCATCTGTTCTACTCAGTAGTGATCTTTGGAAACACGGACCGCCTTGGTTAAGAAGCGATCCCATAGAATATACAAGACCTAGCGGAATACGTACCAATGAGGAGAAGAAAGCTGTGAAGGTACATACTGTTACCTTGGTCCCGGATTTTGATGAAATTTGGGGCTCCAGAATTTCATCGCTCAGAAGGCTAGTAAGGGTTGTAGCTTGATGTAAAAGGTTTTTACAGTCAACCGGACGTCGTAGAAATAATAATAAATTAACACCTTACCTATTAGTAATAGAACTACGGGCAGCATTACATTTTTGCATTAGGCAAAGTCAGCAGCAATGGTTTCAGGCAGAAATTGTAGCCCTAGAAAACAATACGACAATAGACAAGAAAAGTCCCTTGCATAAATTAAACATCTTTATGGATAACAACAGCAAGCTATTACGCGTTGGGGGTAGGCTGCGTTGCTCTGAACTACCTAATGATACAAAGCATCCGATTGTTATACCACATGACTCAAGCTTGGCTAAGTTAATTGTAGCCAACGCGCATGAAAGAACGTATCATGGAGGTCAACAGTTGGTACTTAACTTTATACGCACCAAGTACTATATCAGCCGGGTGAAAAATCTTGTACGATCGCACATACATGGTTGTGTTCCCTGTATTCGTTATGCGGCTACTACAAAACATCAGTTGATGGGCGAGCTTCCAGCTTGCAGGGTGACTCCCAGTAAGCCGTTTTATAACACTGGCGTCGACTATGCGGGACCCATCAACATAAGGTGCTCAAAAGGACGTGGGCAGCGATCGTACAGGGGATATATCTGTTTATTTGTGTGTATGGCCACCCGCGCTGTACACATAGAAGCTGTTTCCGATCTGACAACTGAAGGATTTTTGGCAGCGTTTAGGCGCTTCGTTGCTAGACGTGGTCATTGTCGCCATCTTTGGAGCGACAATGGTACTAATTTCATCGGAGCTGCCAAGGAATTAAGAGTTCTGTTTGCTCAAGAAACCTCGATGTTTAAAAACATAGCAACTGCTCTCGCAGATTCGCAAACAGAATGGCATTTTATCCCTCTCCATGCTCCAAATCATGGTGGACTGTCGGAAGCATGGATTAAAAGTGTGAAACATCACTTGAAGCGAACAATTGGAGACTCGACACTCACTTTTGAAGAAATGTCCACGGTTCTGTCTCAAATTGAAGCCTGTCTCAATTCGCGACCGCTGTCACAGTACGCCAGTGATCTGGAGAATCCTTTACCCTTAACTCCTGGACACTTCTTAGTGGGTCAACCGTTGATAGTGACACCAGATTATAATTATGAGGACGCCACGGTAAGTACATTACGCAGGTGGCAGTTGACGCAGCGTATGGTGCAAGGTTTCTGGCACAGGTGGAAAGATGAATATCTTACACATTTCTTCCAAAGGCATAAGTGGGCGGTACGATCTAAGGAGTTTAAAATCGATGACATCGTTTTAGTTAAGGAAGATAACTTACCTCCTGCAAAATGGTTGTATGGAAGAGTCGTTGAGGTCCACCCAGGAAAGGATAATATCACTCGCGTTGTCACTATACGTTGCAAGGGTACTACCATCAAACGTCCAACTTCGAAGTTATGTTTACTTCCCACGACACAATAATCACAAACCTTGTTAAAATTGAGTAGTTTTAAAATAGTTGTAGTTATTTAGGATAATTTTTTATTGTTATGTTTGTTGTTATGTCGACATTTTGTTCTGTTGTGAAAGCTTTAAATTTTATAGAATCAATTATATCACGTCCAATGATACCGTCCCTGTACTTTAGCTAAAATTAATATACAGTCCATTGTTCTTATTACTTGAGTTTGTTCATGGTGGGCGGATGAAAAGGAAAGAATCCTTTTGGTGGGCGGAATGTACAGAACTTAATAGAATGACGTAGAAGCTGATATAATAATAAATAGCAAAAAAAAGTAATGTATTGTTGTAGATTAAAATAGGCAACCATTGTTAAACAAGATAGGTTACTAGGTAAAATAATTCCCATGTTCGACCCTAGATGGCGTTAGTGTCGAATTGAATCGCGTTATCGTTTGTCTACAACCATTGTGTTTAAGCATACACAATACGTTTAATAAATATCTTGCTCTGAGGTACTGAAGTTTGCTTTTAACGGGTATCACTGGAATCTAGGCACTTTGTACCGATATTGTACAGTCATATTGAATTTCTTTAGAATATTTTCTATAAATTGCTTTTGGTCAACAGTAATACAATCTTTATAAACCTTTACATGCATTCCTGACACTGTTTTATCTGACGTAAGTCTTTTATTCTAAATTTTGTTACCAACTCATCTTTTAATATTTTATAAGTATTCTGACAATTATAGAAAACAAAAAAATCATCAACAAATAGAGCAAGCAAGACAAACAGACATGGTTCATAGTTAGACTTTTTATATTTTAACTGTAATAGACATTCTTCTACTCTAGTGTATGTCGGCGTGGCGTCAGGGGTAGGGTTCTCGGCGTCCATATTGTTGAACAAATAATTACTTCACACTTTACAATGAACTGTGTATTTTAAGAAATATATTAACAATGTTTACACTTCGGGTAGTTTCAATAAACTGTCTCGACCGCCAACAATATTCACCTTTTATACACTAAACCATTTCCGTCTTAAAATAATATATAAACTCAATTCAAAACTGAAATTAACCGTTACTACATAATAATTAATCTGATTTATAATTATTTCCTATTTAATATTAACATTATTAAAGGAACGTTTTATAACATTCAATATTGCTTATTACTACATAATCACGTTTCAATTTGCAAATCTTAAAATTAATACTGTATAATTTTAAATTAGATAAAGATATAATTACAAATAAATACTACTTACTTTTTAAGATTATCATAACAATACTCCTTTATTTAATTTATATTAGTGCTGATATGATGTCAAATCTATTTTTGATTAATGTAAGTCAATACATACTACAATTTTACATGATTTAATTATAATAAATTTTAATGAATTATGAGTTAAACCAAGTGGATATTAAAATTAAATATTAATGTTCAAATAGATCTCAAACACGATACTTCTTAAAGAACAATGGCAGAAACATATTTACCTAAAACTTAAGCGTTTAAAAAATCCAGTCACAGTAAACTTAATCAATATTTTTTCTATGATTTATCATTACACCACCATGTGTTGTATAAGTCTTATAAGAGATAAGATATTTTTGAAGATTTTATTTGACCTAAGTACGTAATGTCAGATTCGCCATCATGTATAACTGACTAGGGATGCGTGGTGGCAATATTATATTATGGAACATTTTATCGATAATCGATTCTTATAGCTTTGGCTGAAATATTTACCGAAGGTTCACCTATTATGATTATGAATTTGCTTCTGCCCACGTCTTCACTCGTACGGTAGAGTGACTGAATCAACATAATTAGAAATTATTTAAAATATTTTTGACTCTCTTTAAACGATTTTAAACACACTAAAGAAATAGAATATAGTTACGTTATTTTCCACTACACAGTGTGATGAGAAAAATACATTGTCATTGATAACGGCACATAAATAGACATACATCGATATTTTCAAAATGTCGATACGTCGTCGTTTAGATCCTGTCGAGTTCCGGACTCACCACGTTTGTTATTTTATTTTTGTTTAATTTAGTGTTAAACTCGAATAGATGTTATGCTTTTATTTTTTTTTATTTCATATACTGTAATAATAATGAAAATAATATTTTCGGCTATCTGACACACAACGCCATCTAGTTTCAAACAAAACATTAACAATATGTTAGTACTTAACCTCGAAACATTCAAAATCCAATATCTTTTTTCCTAGACTTCTTTCGCAAGTTATTTTGATATGAGAATGGTCAAGAATATATTCTCAAGTGTTAAGGATTTTTTGATATTTAAACGCTAACATTTCAGTTCAAATAAAATTATGTATGGGGACCTGCCATTGTCCTTTAATTTATTTAGCACTCATTATGACGTCATATCAACATTCTGTTACTATGAAATCCGTACAGCGCCCATACGGCCATTCTGATCCAGCGCGCTCCTCACGCTGAACAATCAAACAGGCTCATCTAACTTATCCTAATACCTTTTATTTATTATTTAATGTTACACAGGGCTTCACCTAATGATAGGATTTTAGCCAGCAGCATGCGTCATCCATCACGGAATCTAACAAACAAGGCTTCACCCATTACGAGATCTTAGCCACCACAAAGGCATCACCACCATCGGATCTAGCCAACACAAGGCGTCACCCATCACGGGATCTAGCCAACACAAGGCATCACCCATCACGGGATCTAGCCAACACAAGGCATCACCCATCACGGGATCTAGCCTCCAAGACCGGGTAATGAGGAAACGCATGGTGGCCAGCCAGCGTTTTAGGAGGGAACTTTGGATAGGTAAAAATAAATATTCAAATATCATTACTCACTCATCCGCCCATACGGCGCCCTCTTCATCAAAGAAAGGATCCGTCTGAGCTACTGGTGCCGGTCGTAAAAAGTCATGGCTAGCGATCCTTTCACTATACCCGCGAAGGTTAACGTGCTTCAATTTATAACGGTCGTTAGGCAATACTTCTAAGACCTCCATAGGCCCTTCGAATTTTGAACCAAGTTTTGTAGTATGTCGTTCATGACGACGCATGAGGACAAATTCACCGACTTTAAATGGGTTTATGCTAGCTTTACCTTTGTCAAATCTGAGTTTGTCTTGAAAAGATCGCTCGTCCATCCTCTTTTTACAAGAAGACCTTACAGATTCCAAGTCCTCGGTCACTTCATCATCGTCAATCTGTAAAAGCTTAATAGTTGGTGGTGAACATTTTTTCCCGAGTAGCAATTCCATAGGGCTTTTGCCGGTACTTTTGGAGACAGTGCAATTGATAGCTAACTGTAAATCCTGAATAGCATTGTGCCATGGTTTATTAAGTTCGGTAACCGACATGTTATCTTCAATAATTTTCATGATGCGCTCTACCTGACCATTCGCCCTGCTGGCCCCCTTAGCCACAACATGATGTTCGACACCATACTCGCGACAACAATTATTAAATTCAGTCGAAGTCATACTTTTGTCTTGATCTGTTATAAGACGAGTTGGAGTGCCGAATATAGTTATTACTTCGCGGAAAAATCTAATAGCTGATGATGAAGTGCGGTCGTTGGTGTAAATTAAATGAACATACTTCGTGAAACTATCTATAAAAACAAACGCGTATTCGGCCAGAGCACGTTTACCGTTCATACAGCCGGTAATATCGGCATGCACAGTATGAAAAGGCACTGCAATTTTATCTATCGGATGTAGCGACACTTGCTTCGCTCCTGAAGGTCCTTTACGAATTTTACAACTTACACAATTTTCTACAAATTTACGCACTAGTTTAGACATGTCAGGAAACCAATATTGTTCTCTGATTTTAGCAAGTACTTTCTCCCAACTAAAATGTTGTAAAGAATTGTGATAGTGGCAAATAAGGCTCCAGCGGTAATTACGTGGGACGATAATGAGTTTGCGAGTTTTATTATCTATCTGGACCTTACGCCTCAAGAACTTATCCTGTAAAATAACATACGTGTCTGCGATTGTCTGGGGTATCGAATCAGACTTTAATTGATCGACAATGTTTTTTAACACTGGGTCGCGCTTTTGCTCAATAAGAAGCCAGTTATGGTCAAGAGTTGACCAATTTATCGAAAAACGTAATGTTTCGGGTACCTGATTATTATATTTTGAAACACGAGGTTGATCTAATGGGTTGCGACTAAAGTAATCAGCATGAGTTAAACGGTCTCCCTTACGGTATTCTACCTCAAACTCAAAATTTTGGAGAAACGCCCACCAGCGGTGTACCCTAGGAGTAAGCTCCTTTTTATGCCTTGAAGCCTTAAGCGAATCGCAGTCAGTTATAACTTTGAAAGGTCGACCATGTAAAAAGTGGCGAAAATGTTTAATAGCTTTTACGACTGCCAGCGTTTCCAGTTCATACGAGTGGTATTTACTTTCGACGCTGGTCGTTCGCATGCTGAAGTAACCAATGACATGAGAATTTTGGTCTCGTTTTTGTATTAATACAGCGCCATACCCGAGAGAACTAGCGTCGGTATGTAGTTCGCAAGGTAGGTCGGGATCAAATATTGTTAATAGAGGCGACCAAGTTAAACGGTTAATTATTTCCTGTCTAGCCATATCTTGACTTTCAATCCACTTCCAAGGGACATTGCTTTTGGTGAGCTCATACAAAGGTGCCATAATTTTGGAAAAGTTTGGGACAAATTTCCTAAAGTACCCTGCAAGCCCATTAAATTGTCTAAGTTCTTTTATATTCTTGGGTATTTGTGAATTAGATAAAGCATCAATTTTTCTAGGACTAGGTTTTACTGTACCGTTCTGTATGATGTTGCCGAGATATTCTACACTGGTCTTTAAAAACGAACATTTTGAAATATTTAAAGAGAATCCGGCATCAGTTAATCTTTTCAATACTAAACTCAAATTGTTTATACCTTCTTCGACTGATGTTGACATAACCATGACGTCATCAATGTAATTAAGAGCTATGCTGTCCTTATAATCGCCTAAAGCCTTATTTATTGCTCGCTGATAAACAGAAGGCGCATTACAAAGTCCAAAGGGCATCCGGAGATATTTCGAATTGGCCATCTGGTGTTACAAACGCCGTTTTCTCTATGGAGTCTTTTGCAATAGGAATTCCATGGAATCCAGCCGCCATGTCTAGACAAGTAAAGTAACGAGCTTTGCCTAATTTGTCAATTTGGTCGGCAATAAGAGGTAAAGGGTAATTATCTCGGACAGTATTGGCATTCAACTCCCAATAGTCGACGCAAAGTCGATCGGAACCGTCTTTCTTTTTGACCAACAGAATGGGGCTACTGAAAGGAGAAGAACTATCCCGGATAATATTATTTTCTTTTAAGTCATTTATAATACATTTGACTTTTTCGCGTTCTAAGGGTGACAAACGATAAGGTCTGCGTTGAACTATTTTCTCGGGTTTTTTAAGTTTTATAGTTAATTCACCCGTCTTGATCTCAGAGACACGATTGCCAAATGTGAAACTAAATTTGTAAATTTCAAGAAGGCTATGTAATTTTTTAATTAATGCAGGGTTCTTAATTTTGCTATTCACGTCAAAGTTATAATTAGTTAGTTTTAATGATTCGTTAATAAGTAATTCTCGCTTTATAGAAATACCTTCTTTACTAACCGTTACACTAAGACCCGGCGTGCTTACAATATCATAGCCAATTAAGATGTCGAACTGAGTTTGAGTATCCCCAACAACATAGAATTCTACCTCAATACACACGTCACCAAATTCGACTTTGGTCGTGATACTATGCGTCGAAACTACTGGAGAACCACCTATACCCAGAAAGGCTACGTTTACGATTTTTCGCTTTCCAGGAATTGAGCCAGCGATTTTATTCCTAATTAGAGAACAATCGGCACCCGTATCAAGTAAGCAATAGTAAACTTTATTACCTATAGTAATATTGGTTACGCTACGATCTCTTGGGGTACAGAAGTTAATTGTTTGGTTGTTAGTTAGCCCCAAACGCTCATCATTTTGTTTACGGAAACAATTATTTTCACTAAGTCCCTTTCTATGGCAATAATTACATTCTATAGATCTAATTGTATTAGCAGGTAGCAGTGTAGTAGAAGTTGAGGTCTTGGCAGGTGGAACAAGAGGACGTCTCTCTTTACATTCACGAGAAAAATGACCCGGCTTGTTACAATTAAAACAATTACCAGATAGCTTGCTAACTGGCCTAGCCATCCGAGGCTACTTGTGTAGCTTACAATTAGTGTCATCAGAACGCTCAGCCTTTCTCTTACGATATGTCTTTAATACAGAAACTAGCTTAGGTAAGGAATCAGGCGTATTTCTTAGCAACTCTGATCTAATAAATTCGGGATAAATACCTGTTATCAAGGCATCGATAACCTCAGGGTCCGTAGCTTCTGGTCTTACACGTTTGAACAGCGTCCAGCCTGTCGTAGTGTATTCCGCGTAATTTAGCTTGCTCGGAGGTGTAGCCGCGCCATTTTTGTACGTCGTCAGCATATCGAAACTCCTTGCCGAAAGTTCGAATGAGGTCTTCTTTGACTTGCTGCCACGTGGTTGATTGAAGCGACCACGTGTCTGCCCAAATCTTGGCCCTACCTTTTATTTGAAGGATAGCCTTCATCCTTGCTTCTTGCGGTGGTATATGGAAAGCCGCAATCGTCTCGTCAACATTTGCACACCAATCACGGATGTCATGAGAGCGTACATCAGGATCGAATGGTGGTAGGTAGAAACTACCACGCATTGTACTTCCCGTAGAATTAGCAGCCAAAGCCGCAGATACAGCACTTGATGCTGCTTTGCTAGTGATCGAAGAAACTAGGCTCATTACATCTTGTAATGTGAAAGTCGACTCGGTTCTCTTTTCAGAGTGTGAGGTCCGAAAAATAGGAGATTGGTATCCCTCCGCTGCTGTCGGCGTGGCGTCAGGAATAGGGTTCTCGGCGTCCATATTGTTGAACAAATAATAACTTCACACTTTACAATGAACTGTGTATTTTAAGAAATATATTAACAATGTTTACACTTCGGGTAGTTTCAATAAACTGTCTCGACCGCCAACAATATTCACCTTTTATACACTAAACCATTTCCGTCTTAAAATAATATATTAACTCAATTCAAAACTGAAATTAACCGTTACTACATAATAATAAATCTGATTTATTATTAATTCCTATTTAATATTAACATTATTAAAGGAAGGTTTTATAACAGTCAATATTGCTTATTACTACATAATCACGTTTCAATTTGCAAATCTTAAAATTAATACTGTATAATTTTAAATTAGAAAAAGATATAATTACAAATAAGTACTACTTACTTTTTAAGATTATCATAACAATACTCCTTTATTTAATTTATATTAGTGCTGATATGATGTCAAATCTATTTTTGATTAATGTAAGTCAATACATACTACAATTTTACATGATTTAATTATAATAAATTTTAATGAATTATGAGTTAAACCAAGTGGATATTAAAATTAAATATTAATGTTAAAATAGATCTCAAACACGATACTTCTTAACTTTAATTTATTTAGCACTCATTATGACGTCATATCAACATTCTGTTACTATAAAATCAGTACAGCGCCCATATGTACCATGCTCAAGCTGACTGCTTCAAACCATAAACAGCTCTCTTTAATTTTAAAACTTTATTATTACAATTTGTCATATCTGAGCATTCTGGTATTTCCATATACACTGTCTCATGAAGAAAACCATTTAGAAATGCAGTGGGTACATCTAGGTGATTAGACTTCAGCCCTAGTTCTATACTTAACGCCAACAGTAATCTTAAAGTAAAATATTTTAAAACTGGGGAGAAAGTCTCATTATAGTCTATGCCTTTTTTCTGAGTAAAGCCCTTTGCAACAAGCCTCGTTCTAAAGCGCACTTCACCTTCACTGTTAGACTATTTTTTTTAAACACCCAATTATTTTTCACAACTGTACCGTCTTTAGGTCTATCCACTAGCTCCCAAGTGGTATTCTCTTGCAAGGATTTTAGTTCCTCTTTCATTGCACACTGCCACTGTTCTTTTTCATGTCCGCTTATTGCATCGCTAAAGGAAATTCCATCATGCCTGTGCCTTTTTATCCCATTTTCTTCGTTTTTCTTTTGGTATATGTACCATTACAGGGCTGCCAAAAATCCTTAGGTGACTCAAATTTGGCTTTCTGCCGGTCCATATTTCATAGGGAGTATTATTTTGATTTAAGCCTGCTGCTGGTGAACGGTTTTTAATGTACGCAGCAGTATTGACGACTTCTGCCCAAAGAAATTTATCAAACTGGGCATCATAAAGGAGACAACGAGCCTTTTCCACTATGGACCTATTATATCTCTCGTATAGTCCATTTTGTTCTGGTGTATAGCGGTTTGTTTTCTGGTGAACTATACCACATTGCTTTAAATAGTTTGTCATTTCCGTTGAACAAAATTCCCATCCATTGTCAGATCTTAAAGTCTTTAGTTTTCTTGATTGTTGATTCTCAACAAGTTGTTTATACTGTTTAAAATATTTTAATGACTCACTTTTATTTTGAAGGAAGTATACGGTGCACATTCTGCTGAAGTCGTCCACAAACAACAAATAATATCTAGCTTTTCCAAGTGATATATTTTCCATAGGCCCACACAAGTCCGTGTGAACCAGTTCCAGGACCTCCTGACTTCTGGTAGTGCTGTGAGGAAATGGCAGCCTTGTTTGTTTGCCTTCACAACAAACTATGCAACTGGCCTTACTAGTTTCACATTTTTCAAAACTAACACCTTCAACTGCTCCATTTTTTAACTTATTTAAATCATTGGCATTTATATGGCCTAGCCGCCTATGCCAAGTCGTGCCTGAGATTTTCACTGCTGCTGCTAACATTTGTTCAGCCTTCACAACATTTAATTTGTACACACCATTTTTTAAAAACGCCTCACCTATGCATTCATTGCGTGAATTGTTTATTAAACATCACTTTGTTTCCGCTCGCGATAATTCTACTCACTGATAGTAAGTTAGTGGTGAGGTTAGGTACACATAAGACATTGTTTACATTTATAGTAAACTCCTTATTTGCGACACATGACGTGATCTGCAGATCTCCTGAGCATAATACTTTCACGACTGTTTGATTTGCAACTATAATCTCCTTAGTCTTCGGTTTATAACAAACATTTGACAATAAGTTTTAATTCGAAAGGATATGTGTGCTTGCGCCGGAATCTAGGTACCAGTCAGACTGACTGAATTCTCTTGTAAGAAAAACTGCACTAAAAGCATTTGTCTTCGTTTTCTCTGCATCCGGACATTGATTTTTAAAATCCAACGAATTAGTATTATTAGTTTTATTCCGCGCCATATTACCTCTGCTGGCATTGACAGACGAAGATGACGTTTCGTTCACTAAGTTTCCGCCGGCGCCATGTTGCTTTTGCGATTTATGGCTGCCAACATTACGCCTGTGGAAATTTTTGGTCGCAAATGCACCTTCCGACTTAACCTCAAAATCTGCACTCATGTCAAATAATTTTGTTTTAATGGAGTCCGTACTTATGTTTATACCCGAATGTTCTATTGCCATTATCATAGGTCCAAATTTTTCAGGTAATCCAGCTAACATAAGCGATCCAATCCACTGATCATTAATCTCAAAACCGGTACCAATCAGTTTCTGTGCTGTTTCGATGAGCTGGCTGACATAGCTGGTCATAGATTCGCAGTTTTCTAAGCGTATGCTTATAAGATTTCTGAACAAACTAATTTTCCGTGAATATCCTGAATCGTCGAACATGTTCTTCAACGTCTTCCATAAGTCATAAGCTGTAGTTGCCTTTTTCATATGCACGTATAGGGAACTATCTATTGTTCCGGCCGCCTTTCGTCGGGCACAAATAAAACACAAATACTCTATTACGATTGTACTTGTAAAAAAAATATACAAAAGAAAAAAAAAAAGGAAAAAAACCAAATTCAATTATTTATAATACAATTTTTTTTTTAAGTCTCAGGGTGTGACTTCTTGGCACAGGAAGCTTTCCGGTTGAACCTATGTGCACTGGGGACTTATCTGGTTATCGACTTTCGTAACGCGGGGAGGGTCTTCTGGCGAGGAACTTCCCCAGACTTCGGGGGAACTCGAAGGTGTCCTGTGTTTCCCGGTGATCCGGGTAGGCTCGCGACGGCAGACCGTGTCGCGTGGTGTTCCGCAGTCAGACCGAAGCCAAGACGTGCGGGGATCTTGCAGACCGTTGTTGTAGGCCGCGCGAAGAACGTAAGCCGTACGGAGAACGTAAGCCATTAGGGAAATGTCCGTACGGAGAACCCAAAGTTTCCAAGGGGGTTGACAAAAAAATTAAATCCGCTTTTAATTTTTCTTTTTTCATATTTATTATTTTAGAATAGCATTGATTGAACAACGTTTTAAAACTGTGGACAACAATCACGTATACGAATCGCAAACAATTAACTCTCAGGCGTCGGAATGCCTCTTTCCTCAGCGGATTCGCTTTTATACCTCTGTATCGGGACGGCCCATTTCCGCCTCTAGGCGACAATGCGTACTTTCTGGAATGTTCGTATGCTAGGAGACAGAGATATGGAAAGAACGGTGCAACCGAGCGAGAAGAAATCATTCACCGGCAGCCGGCCCGTTGTCAGCCACTGTCACTTCTCGATATTTCTAAACACCCACATTGTGGCGCTCGTTTTCCAGAAGAATTTGGCTCCGGATACCAACGATTACCTTATATGGTCATTATGATGTTATCACTAGTTAATGCGCGCGATTTCCATTCGATCGTAACAACTATTACTTTGTTTGTCTGTGTGTAATGATCTTTTTTTTCCTTTATTTATTTATTTTGTAAGTTTGTGTATTTACTTTGTTACAACGTAACACTATGGTTAATATTAGTTTTGCTTTCGCCTTCGAATCGTCTGCTATCTGAGCCGGAGTAGCCGCTGACGCTAAAGGTTCTTTGATGGTATCTGCCATTCCTTCTAGCACGAGAATGTTCTCCGCCGCGAAACACCAGTCATCGTAATTTTCTCGTCCTTTTAATTTCGGGACGTTGGCTAAGTAATTTGTAGACCTCTTCTTAACGAGCACACTGAATTTTATTACACATTTACTACTACTGTAAAAATTTTAGCGGGACTGGGCCCATAACCTGTTGGAACAAAGAAGTCTAGGAATCAACTGAACTTTTTGTAGAACTTGTCATTCATTTATACATTACACAAGTACACAGCAGGGTGGCGCTAGTTACTCTTAAATGTATTATTTTGTTATCTGTGTTCACATTTATAACAGACTTGAACTGTTACCCATAAGACCTCGCAACTACTCTTCCTGTCTGATGTCCTATTGGCAAATAAACTTCTTAGCAATTGCAATCAAAACACCTCAACCATCTTTATGATTGCGGAATCCTGTAGTTTCTCGGTCTCTACCGAAAACATTATATCTACTATCAAAGAGTTCTGTGCTGAAGACGCAACTATTCAGCCATGTCTGTGTCAAAACTATAGCGTCGTAGTTTGTACAGGCCAAATTACAGAAGAGTTCTTCAGTTTTAGATCGCAAACCACGGATATTTTGGTACAAAAGTAGCGAATTATAAAACATTACTTATAAACATGCAAAAAATACACCATAGTGATAAATGAACTTAATTATTTTAGTTTATTTTGCTAAATGAGACCATGTCTCTAATAATACGATCACCTGTCTTTCTCTTAAAAATTCGGCCTCCTCTGACCCAGACGTGCTTGTAGCCCTTCTCTTTTGCTTTAAGGCGCGTTGCTGCATGTAAAGCTTTGTTGGTAGGACTTAAGTGTTCAGTGACGAAAATAGGTGATTTTTCGCCCCCAAGACTAAGGTGGTTGGTGTTTAATTCGTCGTTGAAGTTTTTGTTTTTATTGATGTTAATACAAGAAGCTAAGAAAGTGTGCGTGTCTTTGTGTGTTGAACTGGATTACAATAGATTTAGGACGATAACTGTCACCTTTGAACTTCATTGCAAGTTAATACATTTTCTTCCTTAATTTCACAATCTGTGACCTTACCAAAACTTCACACTTGACTTCTTGATCAGTACCAAGGACCCTGGACTGGCTTCACCTCTAGAATAAAACCACTTTGATTTTAAGCGCCGAAAATTCATTAGGGTTTAATGAATGTGAAGTGAGGGGACGCGAATTTAAAACCGCCTCTATATGAGTGAGAAAGGTAGTCATCTCCTCAAATGTGAAGTGGGTAAGACGCAGTAATCTTTTTAAATGGTGTTTTCAGGATTTACCTGCAGCTTCAGAGAGTGAAATAAAATGCGTGCTGTATGCGGGCGTAAAATTAAAGTCGATTCCCTCCTGAGCCATTTTAGACGCAACACTTGATGATTGCAAAAAATTATACAGGTCGTTTGATGCACCTACAAAGTATGTTCCATCATCGGACGTGATGCTTCGAGGCCTGCCTCGACGCGCCACGAAACGATTTAGAGCAGCCATGTAAGCCTCAATGGTGAAATCTTAGACGAGCTCCAAATGTACTGCTTTGACTGCCGCGCAAACAAAGATGCACAGGTATGATTTTGTAAGTTTGCAACCGCGACCTTTGCGATCGGCTACCAATGCTAGACCCGCGTAGTCAACATAAGAATTTAAAAATAGATATTCAAGATTTGTTCTCGAATTAGGTAATTGACCCATTATCATCATCATCATCAATCATCAACAGCCTTTAATAGTCCACTGCTGGACATAGGCCTCTCCTTAGAAAGGAGGTTTTGGCCTACTATACCACGCTGGCCAGACGGGTTGGTATAGGGTTTTTTCAAGTTTTCCTTCTCTTTTCAGTGCTGCTGTCCTGCGTAGTTTGTTCCCTTAGTCGCCTCTTACGACACCCACGGGATGAATAGGGGTGGTGACGTTCCATATTCTTAATCCGTCACCACACGGACATTATCGGTTGAACGTTTTCAGCTTTGTGTCTGAAACATTTAAACACTCATTCACGATAAACCTAGACAAGTTTCGACCACCTAGAGGCCAATACGTTTGTCAAATATGCGACAAAAGCAATTGAGGACCACAGTGTAAAAAATGTATATGTTGCAATTAAAATAAATGTTTTGTGAAACTATGTTTACTACATAAAACAATAGGGTGTTTGGTTTTAAAATCGTAGGGGGAGTTATCGGCGGGCACGCCGTCATCGCGGCGGTAAGACCCGTTATGGAGGCTCGAGAGGCGTCACGGGACCCTCTCATACCGAATGACGCAGGTGATCACTGGGAAAGGATGTTTCGGGGATCACCTGTGTCTGATCCGCAAGGAGCCAACGCCTGAGTTCCACCACTGCGATGGCCAGACCGTGGACACGGCTCTCCACACGCTGGCAGAGTGCCCGGCGTGGGTTGAGCAGAGGCGAGACCTCGTGGCGGCCATCGGAGTGGGAGTTCTCTCGCTCGATAGCCTGATTGCGGCTATCGTGCGGAGCGAGAGTGCGTGGAACTCTGCCGTCTCCTTCTGTGAGCAAGTTATGCTCGCGAAGGAGACGGCGGAGCGGGACCGGGAGAAGTTTAGGACTCTCCCGGCCCGCCAGGCCCGGGAACGGGCCAGGTACCACAGGCGACTCAGGCGCCGGAGGTCGCAGAACGACCTCCGTCCTCCATAAGCGCAGGCCTGGGGGTGACAGGTGAGGCCATCTGTCACCCTAGCAGAAGAAGGCCGAAGGCGCGTTGCGAAGCGCGCTCGCTTCCAGGGAGCACAGGGAACATGGGGTTCCCACACCCGGGGGGGGGGTCGTCTACTCGTCTGTAGATGACCCGAGGTATGTCGGGGCACCAGGGACTTCCTTTCTAGGGTATTAGTACCCGAGACGGCGTGCGGTTTTATTCGGTTCGAGTCCGACATGCCACCGACAAGTGGTACCCGAGGGGATTTCCTAAGGGGAAAAAAAAAAAAAGGGGGGAGTTATCGGGGGTACGGGGTCTAGAACCTCCATGTGGTGCACCCTGGGCAACGAAGACGGCATTGCCTCTCTCTCGGGTGGGAGAGGCACTGCCGCCTACGGCCAATTCCGGCCGAGGTGGGAACGACCCTCCTGAGGGTTGTTCGGAGGCTTTCCGCGTGTTCCTCTGTTTAGCAGAGGGCACAGTGGAGAGCAAGCTGGAGGGCGGACGGGTTCTCTACCGCTGGCTTGGTCCAGAGGTAGTGGACATTGGTTTGATGTAGACCACCGTCCGGCCAAGTCGTAAGTCTGACTGGCAACAGTCAGAAACGACGGCTCTTTGAGGGCTACGAGGAAGGCAACCTCTTTAAAAAACCTCGGGGCGGACTGCGCCTAGGGAGTTCCTCCCGGAGACAAATGGCTCCGGCAGCTCCTAGTCGTATTCTGGGGGGAGCAACCACTGTCAAACCCGTCCGTCGCCGAGCGGTAAATCCAACGACCAAAACAGCGCGAAGGATGCGGAAAGACCTGGGGCAGTGTTGGATTCTGACACTGCCTCAGAAAGGAGCGGAGCGGAGACACCGATAGTGTCTGCTGCGGAGCAGTACCAGCGCGGTACCCAAAAGCGCAAAAGGCGACGGCCCCACAGGAGAAAAGCCAGCTGGAGACAGCCTCCGCTCACCGTCCGCCTACCGGCCCATAGTGCTGCTTGACGAGGTGTGCAAATTCTTCGGAAGGGTGATTGCATGGCGCCTCGTCAAGCATCTAGTCATAGTGGGGCCGGATCTGGCGGACAACCAGTACGGTTTCTTTCAGGGGCGGTTCACCGTGGATGCGATCATGTGCGTGAGGGCTCTAGCGGAGGAAGCGGTTTCCCGGGGCGAAGTGGTGTTGGCGGTGTCCTTGGACATTGCCAAAAAAAAAATGGTTCTTGGTATTAACATTGTGCTGACGACTACATGATGTAATAGAAACATCTGTTGTATTGTCTGGTTGTTAGCATTGTCTTTATTTGTCTTTATTGAATGTTGTGTTTATTGTTAAATTCATTTATTAATAGATTTTTTTGTTTACTCATGTTCATGTTTGTATCTGCTTATGCTTGTATTTGTATGAGAATGTGTTGAATGTGTGCCCCCGTATGTAATCATATATATGACCTATATGTGATCGCATATCGTATCACGTATCACATGACCTGGCACTTATTGCTTATGGCACAGTATTGTAATGTGTTAGATATCTATACAGACACAAGGGCAAGGACAAGTGATACGATCGCCGGTTCGCTATGCACTGGTTTATTCAAGAAAAACAATACAACGGCCGGCGGCGGCACCGCGGCGTGCGCGGGGAAGGGCGCGCTAACATACATATTTAACATTCCTCCCCTTATTACAGTATTTAACTAATTCAATAACACAAAATACCTAAAAGTATTTTTTATAACAAACTTTTGGACGTTTCCGTAATGACCTCCTTGGTACTTGTATCGGACTCGACGGTGAACTTTGTATCGGAGTCTCACTCGGTGCCACAGGTACCGTTTCCAATTCTGTTGACTCATCCTCAGAGTTATCTTCTCTCTCCAGTAACTCCTGCCGAATTCCTGAGACAAGCTTGCTGCTCTCCTGCTGTAGTAAGAGGATCCTCTACATCCTCCTCTTCCCTAGATGGTGATGTCATCGTACTCGTATTAGGTTCGTCAAGTTCGATTGTCCTTATAGGTGAATTGCGCCCACCCACATTTGGTGACGATGAAGGCAGAATAGGCACTCTTGAAGCACCCGGTGAACTTCTAATCGTAGTCTGCAACGGTGGTATATGTTGGTATATGTTGGTGTATATTGGAGATGGTATATGTTGGTTTACAGCTGGACTTTGCGTTCTATACTGAGGATAACTTTGAGGATGGTCATTATACCCTTTATAAGGAACCAGCTGATTTATGTGTCTTTTACAATTCTCTACCCTAGAGAATTGTAAAAGACACATAAAAAATCAAATCTTTAACCAAATATACAACTCTTCCTAATCTGGCAAGTATCGTTCCCTTACACTAAGTGTATTTAGCTTTCATAATAAACCTTTTAAATAGCACTGTATTATTTTTACTAAAACACTTTGATTTCCTTTTTCCTTGTTCCTCAGTTTGCGAGTACTGTTGATTACAACCGAAATTTGTTACCGTCGGTGACAAGGCTGCTGATGACTTTGGATCGATCAAATCTAAACGTGACCTTAATTTGTACCCAAATACTACTTGAGCAGGGGACAACCCCGTGGTAGAATGAACCGAGTTACGGTAATCCATTAGATATTTTAACAATGAAATAGACATCTTGGTTGGATTATTACCTGACAACAAACGTATTTTTATTCCCTTTTTTACCACCTTTACAAAACCCTCTGCCTGGCCGTTACTTGCCGGGTGATACACGGGTGATGTCAAGTGACAAATCCCATTGGAAGTGCAAAATGATTGAAACTCTCGCGAACAAAACGCTGTGCCATTATCACTTACTATAGTCTCTGGGATACCAAACCTTGACATAAAATCATACAACTTCCCAACCACCGCAGTGGAAGAAGTAGCAGTATTCATATTGTATACTTCGACCCACTTACTATTTGCGTCTACTATAACTAAATAAACAGACCCCCCAATCGGTCCCAAGAAATCTACATGTATTCTGTTAAATGGACGCTTAGGTAATTTCCAATGAGCTAAGGGGGCGCGTGGAGGTGAAGGCCGTAGTTGTATACATGTATCGCACGACCCTATCATTGTTTCTATAGCTTCATCGAGGCCTGGAAACCATAATCTTGATCGAGCTTCAGCTTTAGTTTTGACAATACCTAAGTGTGAAGAACGCAATTCTTCTAAAACAATTTTGTATAGGTTTTTTGTATTACGATTTTATGACCTCTCATTACGCAACCATTCTCATATGATAATTGAGATCTACACAAGTGATAAGGTTTTAACCGTATGTCATTAAGTTTTGGTGGCCATCCCTTCAAAATAAAATTAATTACTAATTTTAAAACGTCGTCATCACGCGTCTCCTTACGTAACCTATCTATTGTCACGGGCATACCACCATCCGCAAGAAAACAAACATATGTGGCCCGATCATACGATACCTCGCAGTCGCAACACTGGCACTGTTCGGTGCACGCGCACTCATGAACAGTGCGCGGTAGACTTGCGCGCGACAGATAATCGGCACTATTATTATTGCTACGCACATACTCTATCGTATAGTTATAACTACTAAGGAACAACGCATACCGTTGAAGCCTATTTGCTGACATTTCTGGTATTCCCTTATAGGGCCCAAAAATTGATAGTAGTGGTTTGTGATCCGTTCTTAAAATAAACGGTTCACACCTACTATATAAAAATTGATAAAACCGACGCACCCCGTAGATAATAGCCGTTGCTTCCCTTTGAATCTGAGCATATAGCTTCTCCGCGGAGTTCAGCGTTCGCGACACAAATGACACGGGCTTTTCAATGCCATCTAGCCCCACCTGTGAAAGGACTGCCCCCAAACCGCTTGGGGAAGCATCTACGGTTAATATTATTTTTGCCTTAGGATCGAAATGTGCGAGAACCTGATTGGACGTCATTAACTTTTTAATTGACTTAAAAGCCGAATCGTGAATATGATTCCAGTTCCATTTAGTACCTTTTCTCAGTACTTCGTAAAGCGGACTAAGTATAGAAGATGCGTTTGGTACAAAACTTCTATAATAATTAATTAAACCTAAAAATGACTGCAGCTGCCTAACGTTTGTGGGAGTAGGCGCTTCTACCATAGCCTTAATTTTCTCAGGTGCTTTTTTCAGCCCATCTTTTGTAATAATATAAACTAGGTAACTGACTTCGTCGTGAAAGAAGGTACATTTTTCCTTTTGTAGTGTGAAGCCTGCGTTCTGCAACCGTTCTAAAACCGCATTGAGTCGTTTTAAATGTTCCTGTCTATTTTTCCTGTAACCAAAATGTCATCTAACAGGCACAGGACTCCATCAACCCCCGACAGTACGTTTTCGATCGCGCGCTGAAAAATAGACAGCGCGCTGGCTAACCCAAACACCAACCGTGTAAACCTATATAACCCGCGGTTCGTATTAATACATGTCAGGTTTCTCGAATCTTCCTCTAAAATAAACTGATTGTAAGCCATAGATAAGTCGAGCTTACTAAATTGTTCACCCCCATGAATCTTTACAAATAATTCGTTGGTTGTGGGGAGCGGATATTGTTCTACTAACAATTGTTTATTTATACTTATGGAATAATCTGCACATAATCTGACGGTCTCGTTTCGTTTTAACTATTACACACTATTGGAGATGCGTATTTCGAATATTCAATAGCTTCTAAAATACCCAACTTCTCTAAACTAATAATTTCTTTATCAACCTTATCGCGCAAAGCAAACGCTACCGGTCGTGCCTTACAGAATACCGGTTTAGCACCTTCTTTCAACGCTAATTTTATTTTATATTTGTTAAAAGTCCCTAACTTATCTGAAAACAGTTCTGAGAATTTTAGTTGTAGGTCCTTGATAGTTAATTTATTGGAGTCCGTACAGTAATTAATAGGCAACAGTTGTAAATTAAAAAGCGACATGAAATCCCTGCCCAGAAGTGGCGGGCCCCCGTCGCGTACTACGTTAAATACAATCTGACGTTCGTGCCCGGCGTATTGTATCGGTAACCGAAGCGTACCTATACATACTATTCTACCTCCATTGTATGTCATCAGCTGTTTACACGTACGTGATAATGGCACATTTTTAAAATGAGTGTTATAAAAGTTCTCTGAAATTACACTCACGGCAGACCCGCTGTCTGATTCAAATTTACATGGAATATTATTGTTGCTGTTTCTACCATGGGTTCCCCCCTAATAGATCGGATAACAAAAATCTTACCGTCATCATCAGCCTCGCTACCACAGCTAACCACATCTACGTAATTCATTTTCGTACACATTTTACGTAAATGGCCTTTAACGTGACACTTTTTACAAGTATAAATAGCGAATCGATATTCCGCCGATTTGTGATTTGTATATCCACAAACACTACACTTGGTTTTCACTACTCTTCGACCGTTATTTGAAATCTTGAAAAGCTGAAGGTCACGATGACGGATGACCGCGCAGCCGCGCCTTCGCTGGCTGCGATGGCCGCGCGCGCGACGCTCAAGTTCTCCGCCATCTCCACGACTCGGGCCAGGGTGAGGTTCGACAAGTCTTGCGTATACAGCTTTTCTTTTCTCGCCCCGGCCGCAACCCCATAATAAACCGGACTGCACGGATGGCGTAGTGGTTTAAGCGGTCGCCACGCCGCTTCCTACTACGTCGAGTGTTGTGGGTTCAAACCCCACATGGGACGACACTTTGTGTGATCCACAAATTGTTGTTCTGAGTCTGGGTGTACTTTGTGTCCGTTTCATGTATGTTTGTAAAGTCCCCCGCGACACAGGATTTATTCCTAATGCGGGAGTTGTCTTTTATAAAAAAAAAAAAAAAAAAAAAAAAAACCGGTCTCGGAGCGCCTCCTCGACGTTGAGGAATCCACACCTTTCCGACAGTCCTCGCAATCTGGCCACCCACTGGGAGTGAGTTTCTCCCACCTGCTGGACGGCTGCGTAAAAATTGTGCCGTTCCCCAAACCCGACACACTTCAGCGTGAAGTGACTATCCAGGAGCGATAGCAGGTCTTCATAAGGAACATCTTCGATATTTTTAGGCAATGCCAAATCTGTTGTGAGCTTATAAGTACCCTCAGCGAGTGCACTGAGAAGGATCGCCTTTCTTTTCATGCCCGTGGAATCTGTCTGCCCGTTGATATCATTTGCAATGAAATATTGCAGTATTCTACCTTTATACGTTTTCCACGTCTGTATATTGTGGTCAAACGTATTTAAAATACCAAATTGCACACTGCGATTCGACATTTTACGATGCACTTTTTAATAATCGCGGGTAATTCGTCGCCACTGTTAGATATCTATACAGACACAAGGGCAAGGGCAAGTGATACGATCGCCGGTTCATACATATTTAACATAATGTTACCTACATATCTATGGAGACTTGTTTTTAGCAACATGAACACACATTTGTATTAACCATTAATTTATTAGTCTGTAAGCCTTCTTCAAAAGTAAATAAAAAAAAATTATATTAAATAATAATATACTCCTGCGCCAAACTGTTACTTTATAATATCTAATCACTTCTAAAACAGGCTTTAGGAAACGATCATTAAATAAATTATGTATGTTGGAATTTATGTAAATTTTGTATCTCTAAGTTTTATTATCTGTTTAACGACGGCTTCGCCCCTGGCGTCCGTCGCAGGGGAACCCCACGCAATGGACTTTGCGTTGAAGACCCCTAGCACGAGGACGTGTCCAGACACTAGTCGCCGCATCGAGGCCTCCAAGTTGTTAAGGAAGACCTCGAAGTCGTTCAAACTCCGGTTGGGGGAGAAATATACGCCATAAATGGTGATTCCTCCCCAATCGGCGGCAACATATCCAGTACCCTTGTCTCTTAGCGACAAGGGCGGGGAATGAGCCGCCGTGGAGCCGACGACTGCCACGGAGCCGGTCACCCATCCAGTTTGGACGGGGAGGGACAAAATAGGGCTCCGCGACTACGGCAACACCTATCGACCACTATGCCATGGTTTGCAGGAAGAGATCCTGCGCCGCAGCACAGTGGTTCAGATTCGTCTGGACCAGGAGGTTGGAGACTTGATCCATTACTGGATCGTCTCTACAACCTCCTCCATGGGCGTCGGCGTATGATTGACGTCGGAGGCAGCCTGGGTCGGCAGGCTAGCCCCCGGCGTTTGCCGAGAAGCGCGGGGAGGCTTGCAGCCCCCCTGCCCCATCATGTGATTGGCGGGCTTTTTAGCCGCCGCACACACGGGGCAGTGGGGGGCGGCAGAGCACTCTGCCGCCTTGTGCCCGGGTTGACCGCAGCGGAAGCATAAACCGCTGCAGTCAAAACAGCTCTCGCACCTGGTGGGAGTGTGTCCCGCGGCTAGGCACTTGAAGCACCTCATCGGCCTTGCGGCCAGAACCGTGATTCTGGCATTCACGAAGCCGACGAGCATGCTTCCGGCGTCGCCCAACGCTTTGGCCGACGCCACGGGACAGCTGACCCACACCGCACCGAGGCCTCCCGGACCCGGACGGACGGTGCCGACTCTGATTGTGTCCGCGGTGCACCCACTCTTCTCCATGACTGCATCGCGGACATCCTCCGACGCTATAGAGTCGTTCAGGCCCGAGATGCGCAGTTCCGCGCATTTGGTGGGCCTGGCGATCTTAACACCGTCCGTGTCGGCAAACATTCCCCGCAACTTCTCGGCGAACTTGTCGGCCGTCTTAGCGCCTTCAGCCCCAGGGAACTCGAATACTCGAGCTCCCGTCTGGGCGCGGCGCAACCTCATCCCTGCCGTCCCGAATTCAGTGACGAGACCGGGACGGGCCCCTTTAAAGAGGGCCGCGTATGTGAGCCCGCCACTGGCCGCCTCCGGCGACAGCGTGACTACTACAGCCGCGGTTTTGGGCTGCTGCAGCTTTAATAGTCTGCCATTCAGCCGATCAGGAAAGCGCTCCGCTACCACGGAGTGCCGGAGTACCTGAGGCGGCTGGTGGCAGACTATCTTGAGGAGCGAACCGTCATGTACGAGGACCGAGATGGCGTCTTGAGACGCAGGGCCATGTCGTGCGGTGTTCCGCAGGGGTCTGTCCTAGGACCACTCCTGTGGAACATTGGATACGACTAGGCCCTACGAGGGCGTCTCCCCCCCGGGCTGGGTGTACTCTGCTACGCAGATGACACTTTAGTCACGGCCCGGGGGGCTAACTTCCAGGAGGCGGCGCGCCTGGCCGCCACGGGAGTTTCCATGGTGGTCGGGCGCATTGAGGCGTTGGGTTTGCGGGTGGCCCTGGATAAGACGGAGGCCCTATTATTCCATGGGCCCCGTTCCCACCCGCCGGCGCCTCAATCGAGGTCGGCTCGGTCCTCGTACCGGTCCGGGCCCAGATGAGGTACCTGGGTCTGGTCCTAGACGGTAGGTGGCTCTTCGACGAGCACTTCCGACAGCTTGGTCCGAAGCTGGTGGACACTGCCTCCGCCCTAGGGCGACTTTTGCCCAATTTGGGCGGGGCCAGTGTTCCCACGAGGCGGCTGTACGCGGGGGTTGTCCGGTCCATGGCGCTTTATGGTGCACCGGTATGGGTGGCGGCTCTGACCGCCCCAAATAGGGCGCGCCTCTGGCGCCCCCAGAGGATATTGGCGGTCAGAGCCATACTCGGATACCGCACGGTGTCCACCGAGGCGGCTTGCGCATTGGCCGGAACACCCCCGTGGGATTTGGAGGCGGAGTTTATCGGCGAGTGGCTGACTTCCGGGCGGAGAGCGGATTTCACCCTCCGCCCGAAGACGTGCGCGAGTGGAAGTGGAAGCCGTGGAATCCGCTCGCCGAGCCACTATGGTCAGGCTGGAGACTCCACGCGCTGGCTTCGCCGCCGTGGAGGCTCTCCAGCCGGTCATCGCCGAGTGGGCGGGGCGGCAGCACGGGACCCTTTCCTTCCGGCTGACGCAGGTGCTTTCCGGGAACGGTTGCTTCGGAAAGTACATGTACTCGGTCGCTAGGAGGGAATCGAGTCCCGCCTGCCACCACTGCGACTGCAGTGAGGACTCGGCCCAGCACACGCTGGCGGTTTGCCCCGCATGGGCGATGCAGCGCCGGGCCCTCACTGCAGCCATCGGAGCAGATCTCTCGCTACCGGCCGTAATTCGCTCCAAGGCCGGTAGCGACAGTTGTTTTACCGCGGTCGCAACCTTCTGCGAGGAGGTAATCTCGCAGAAGGAGGCGGCGGAGAAGGCCCGGGAGGACGACCTCCACTCGGACCCGATCCGCCGCCGGCGAACCGGGCGGCGGAGGCGCGCTTACCTGCGCCTCATGCCGCCCTGAGTGTGGCCGCGGGTGGACGGGATGGGTTCTCCCCTCCACCCGCATTAGTTTGGCCAGCCGCGAGGGGGCGGCGTCCGCGTGTGCCGGACGTCACGTAAGAGAGGTCCTTGAGACGGAGCCCGCGCCAGGAGCGGGCCTACGCTGGGAGGGGTCCAGAAGGCGATAACTACCTGGACCCCTCCTAAACTAGAAGCTTAAAGAGGGCGCACCGTGTGGTTTTAGTCGGTTCGAGTCCGACACACCGCCCCGCCGAACGAGAGCCCCGGCGGGGTGACGGTCCGAGGGGATTTCCATACGTAAAAAAAAAAAAAAAAAGGGACAGGCTGGGGCGCTTAGCTCGTTCACCTACTCCGTCAGCCTGTCATTGGCCATCTGTAGGCGAGACACGTCGCCTACTAGGCCCTCCACGACCTCCGACATAGCGGAGGAGGAGTCCTTAAGAGCCCTCACAAAAGAGCCCTTAAGGTTAACCGACTTGGTGGCTACCTTCTGAATTATAGCCACCGCCGCTCTCGCCCTCTCCTGCACAGACACGGGCGCTCGGGGGGCATCTCCCTCCATCGGCTCCCGAATCTTGAGCAGGAGACCCGCGATCTCCTCCTCCGCTACGGCCTCGCCGTCCGCTCGTACCCGTCTATAGGAATCCACCTTGGAGAAGGCGGAGCCTGACGGGACGGGGACAGGGGTACGCGACCTCCCTATGCGGCCGCCTTTAGGGAGCCCAGACTCTACGGATGGGTTGTCTTCCCCATCCCGCGAGAGTTTGCGTTTCCGGCTCTCGCTCGGTCCCGCTTCCACCTCCATGCTCTCGCTGGAGCCGCCACTCTCGCCAGCCGTGGCAGATTTAGAGCGCAAGCGCTCCGATCTTCGGCTCCCAGCAGTCAGTCTACTACAGACTACTACTGGGAGCCCCACCGAGATAGGTGTTCTCGACACCACCTCACTTGTGGATGTGGACGACAAATCCACTCCACCAGTCCTCTTCAGCTCCTTGCTTCCCACCGTTTCGGTTGCCATTTTGCTTGCCTTTTTTGTCGTTACAATCGATCCTTGGTTTTTGTTACTTTCTTTATCACTTCTAATAATTGAACCCACGAGTGGGGAAGAACTAAAGATCCACCCGGGCAGAGATCCCCCAGTACCCGGGCAAGCGTAAATTTATGCCCAACCGAGGGGTCCGCAAGTGCCCCAGCTGGGAGTGCGCTTACGACTGAACTACCCATCATCCCCTGGCCCCGCACCAGAATACGGGATTCGGGGATTTTTTTAGAGAGCTTTTCTTCCTTGCGGTCCGGGCGGTTAAGCCAAGACCCTCGTCCCCGATCAGAGCCGCGAGACTTGACCACAGCGCTCTTCTCGGGATTACGATATGCCGACGGTGACAAGGAGACTACGTCTCCCTGCCTGCTCGGTGGTAGTGTCAGTACACGCCGAGCCCGTCCTCCTTTCTCCACCGCTAACAGCAGAGAAACTGGCCCCTATAGGGCCTCACCTTCTGGTTTTTTACCGAGGTTTCCTCCTCCATGCTCCGAAGAGCGAAGAGCCAGCAGGGCAACCGGCAGACACTCCCACCCTGCTGAACCAGGCCTTGCCCGAGAGCCGATAAACGGCTTCCTCTTCTGCTAGAATATTAGCCGCTGGCGATAATCCTCTCCTCCAAGAGGACAAGGAGGAAAAAGTGCCATCGCCAGCGTTTCCAGCCACATATTGTAGATTGTTGTTTGGAATCAGGATCGTAGGCATAGATCCAAGATTCGTCACCACTGATGATGTCATAGTCGTGATTTGACTCTCCTTGGTTGAACCTTTGCAGAGTTTTCTTACAACATCTGACGCGGGCCGCCATATGACTATCGGAAAGCAGATGCGGATGCGGCATTGGCGCGGCTGTTGCCAACATGAGGGAACCCGATGACTTCTGGAGGAGACTCTACTCGAGGGTTGTGCGGTCCATGGCCCTTTATGGGGCCCCAGAATGGACGGAGACCCTGAAGGCCAGCAACGTCGCACTACTGTGACGACCGCATCGAGTGCTAGCTATCAGGGGCATAAGGGGGTACCGCACGATCTCTTTTGAACTCCTCCTCCTGGCCGGAACCACCGTGGGACCTGGATGCGAAGGCCCTTGCGTCTCTGTATCAGTGGCGCAAGTATCTGTATCTGGAGCGGGACCGGGAGAGGTTTAGGACTCTCCCGACCAGCCAGGACTGGGAACTGGCCAGTAGGGTGTCCCGAATTTTTTTTATTCTTATTTTAGCTACTTAAGACCTCTCAAAAGTTGCGCTGTTAGACGTAGATTAGCGTAAAAATAATTAAAAAAATATTTAAAAATATCCTTAGGGCTCTACCAGCATTTTTATTTACTGAAAATTCGCAAAAACAACCTTGTAGTCAATGTCGTATATTCTATGTTTTATGAATCAATCATGTTTTGTCTTGTAATTTTATCAATAAGAAAAGCCTCGGCTATGATTTGCAAGTATCGACAGGTTGTTTAAGCGATCAATCGGTTTGGATCGGACTTGCAAAATTCCTACAAAATTCATGTTTTGACTTGATTTTCGTACGTGCGCTACTTCTACAACAAGACAGTTCGTCTCATTTCTATTTCGATTCTACTCTTGTAAGGAGTTGTTCTATTCTTCTTTGAAAGAAAAACGTAATTTGCGTTACTTAATCATAAAAATGTGTTCAAGGCGAAGTGAGACTACTTGTACTATATTGGGACCTTATAAAGAACTTGACGATCGCCAATTACCTGTTATAAAAGACGTTATTAAGTGCATTTTATTTACTAAAAGTGAATTAAAACTACAGAAAAATGGAAAAGATCCATCGAACACAGAAGTCTTTTCAATAGATTCTGGAAAACTTAACACAATTTGGACCAAAGCTTCAATTCCCATCGTTTCTAACGTACGGGTTACTCAACTGCTAACCGCATATTTTAACAAATATTTATCACAAATAAGATATCCTAAAAGTAAGAGAAACGATAGCTATGACAACAAAGTTAAGTGCTTTTTGGAATCGTCAAATAAGCTTTTTGACATCGCTGTTTGTAAGTGCACTTCGTTTGAAAATTGTTCCTGCACTAAACCCAAGAAAGTTCCCATTTCTGAAAGAAATTTTTTACTGGACCAAAGAAATGATAGGAAAATGGCAATAAGCGGCGGCGTAAACGCAAAAGAAACTGCAAGGCTTTTAAAGAAACATCAAAGACAAGAAAATTTGAAGCGGACAGAGCAAGCATGTTTTCCGAGTACTTCACAAAACGATACTGTACCGGTACGCCTGTTGCCGCCTCATTCACAGTCGCTTTCAATAGAACCTTCTACTAAAAGTGACTTAAAGGAGTCTCCATCTAATTCATTTAGTCGGAACATTCTGACGCTGCCAACAGTAGCTAAGGTATGTGATCGATATGGACTATCAACGCGTTCGGCAGCTGCAGTCGCTTCAGTAGTCTTAGTTGACGTAGGAATGGTATCTTCCGAAGATCTAAACCTTGTGATTGATAAAAATAAGATTCACAGAGCTGTTTCAAAGTCACGTACCCAAGCCAGCAAAGACATCGATAAAATTATTATAAAGAGTATCTACTTCGATGGGCGAAAAGGTAAAACTCTCAAGATCAATAAAATAGACAGCCGGTACCACCGAAAAGAAGTCTTAGAAGAACATATTTCACTTCTTACAGAGCCGGGATCTATTTACTTGGGACATACGACGCCGAGTCGAGGTACTGCGAAAGGGATTGTCACTTCTATTATAGAATTGTTAGAAAATCAAGGATGGAACTTAGAAGAAGTAAGTTGTGTGGGTTGCGATGGCACTCCTACAAATACAGGTTGGAAAGGAGGTGTCATTAAATACCTGGAAGACTATTTGAAGAGACCGTTACAATGGTGTGTTTGTATGCTTCACACAAATGAATTACCGCTTCGCCATTTGTTTATGTGTCTAGATGGTAGCACATCTGGGCCGAAAGAATACTCAGGACCTATTGGAAAACAGCTAAATGTTTGTGAAAGTAAACCACTAGTGTCTTTTTGTGCAGTGGCTGGCAATTTGCTCGAATTACCTGATGACATTGTGAAGGAACTAAGTACGGATCAAAAGTATCTGTATGAAATGTGTCATGCTGTGACGACTGGTTCTTGTTCCCCTGAGTTAGCGAGCCGCCAACCTGGAAAAATGGCGCATTCAAGATGGCTAACTACTGCCAATCGCATACTCAGACTTTATGTAAGTACTGTTTCGCCATCAAATAATTTAAAGCTGCTTGTCAATTATGTGGTCAAAATTTATGCTCCAGTTTGGTTCCTCATTAAGAAAAACTCATCATTCAAAGATGGTGCCAATCATATTTTTCAAATGGTTACATACTCCCGATTTTTGCCTGATAAGCAAAGATCTATTGTGAATTCAGTGATCGAGAGAAACGCTTTTATTGCTCACCCTGAAAACTTACTTGTTACCATGCTATTCGACGACAGAGAGCATATTCGAGAGCTTGCAGCTCGCAAAATATTAAAGGCAAGAGAAGCAGAAATAAGCAATACTCGCAGGGTATTTAAAGTACCAAAACTTAACTTCGATGCGCAATATTACATCGATTTGATATTTTGGCAAGAGTGTGAGATATCCGCTCCACCGATTTTGCGACAGATGTCCGACGACGAACTGAGAATTAAGGCTAAAGAACAAAGCTTCGATGTTATTAATTTCCCCTGTCACACACAATCAGTGGAAAGATGTGTAAAGCTAGTGACGGAGGCTTCTCTAAGTGTCACGGACGCTACAGCTCCGGATGGTTTAATCAGAAACAGATTAAAATCTCGCGCGGAAATGCCTAATTTTGGCCACAAGAACCAATTTCGTATTTGAAATAAGCACTAATTATAAGTATTTAAACTTTACTGAACATTACCTTATGTCTTTGTAGTACCTATAAATTTGATTAAAACCTTTAAAACATTATTTTTGTATCATTTATAGTTTATGTTCGACACCTCTAAAAATGACAAATTTGAAAAACTTTTAGGATCGGTAGAGGCCTAAAGATGACAAATATTTAATTAAATTTTGTTATATTTGTAATCTATTCACAAAAACGCAACTTTTGATACCTCTTGCGTAGCCGTCGCTTTAAAAAAAAAAAGCCCATACATTGACGGGACACCCTACTGGCCAGGTACCGCAGGCGACTCAGGCGCAGGAGGTCGCAGAACGACCTCCGTCCTCCATAAGCGCAGGCCTGGGGGTGACAGGTGAGGCCATCTGTCACCCTAGCAGAAGCAGGCCGGGGTGGCGGCGAGCGCGTTGCGAAGCGCGCTTGCTTCCAGGGAGCAGAGGGAACATGGGGTTCCCACACGGGGGGGGGGGGGTCGTCTACCTGTTGTTGTAGATGACCCGAGGTATGTCGGGGCACCAGGGACTTCCTTTCTAGGGTATACCTGGTTCCCCGGCTATTAGTACCCAAAACGGCGTGCGGTTTTAGTCGGTTCGAGTCCGACATGCCACCGATAGGTGGTATCCGAGGGGATTTCCGCATGGAAAAAAAAAAAAAAAAAAAAAAATCTCTGCCTAGTTCGGAATCAGTATGAGATGGGACTAATCCCACCCACACACCCACCACTGTAACTCCTGTACACCAGGATCCACAGCGGTGACCCACGAACACACTGAGTTATGACACTCGGGAAGTCCCAGGAAGAAATTAAACTGTCTTGGAACCCGCAACGAAATTAATCAGAAGAAAATTGGAGGAGTTGGAAATACAGTAAATCCACTTCCCTCCTTAGCAAAGCAAAATGAAGTAAAATAGGCATACACCCTTTTAAACAGGGAAGCACCACGGCCACAAAATATTACGGGTCCTACATGAGCTATATTTGATTTCTAAAATATGTATGGCAGAATCGCCTAAACCACGGTACTATTATAATACAGTATTGTAACTCGGCCGCATGATAGAAATAAATGCCTACAGCCGCGCGGTACGTAAACATGCGTTAGGGCTGCCCGTCTCCAGCATTTTAGTGATATTTGCCTACTTTCTGTTTCTATTTAGATTTGTGATTGTAAATATCCTTTTTATATAAATAAATGAAATACTTTGTATATTGAATAGGAATTGTTCAAAAAAAATGCGTGTTGATTTTTGATTGGTAGATTTAATTAAAAAACATTTTTTTGTTTGAAAAACCAATCGGGCTTATAAATTAGCAACCGAAAAAAATCCTTCTATAAAATAAAATAAATGTGCTTTCTCCATACGCGTTACAAAACTCCAATCCTTAGAAACTCCAACACCTACCACCTACTCAACTAGAATGCAAGAAACAGCTGACGAGTAAGTAACTTTTTATCTCAGCTAATTAACGTCTCTATAAATTACCTAACCTATAACCTACAACTCGCAACAACTCAAAACAAAAATTCTTTGGTCACCAATTAATTAATTATTAAAAAGCTGAACAGCTGACTACGAATGTTTTAAAATCACAACCCTCAAACATCTAAATATTATATATGAGTCTAGCTGTTGTTGTTAATACCGAGAAAATAAAACCAGTTTTAGTGGTATATGTTGTTATAGTAGCAGCAGAAACACTTTGTGAAAATTTCGAAAACTGTCTAATGACACACAGACGGTAAGAATTTTTTTTTAGTATTATTCATACACACAGATAATAAAGATATATTATTAATAATAAAATATAATACCACGTCTTTAAGTAGAATTTTCTTTTTTTTGAATTATGCAAAGTAACAAAACAAACATGCACCGAAGTTTTAACACAAGCGTAAGTAGGTAGGTACCTACCGTATCATGATTCATTCAGAACCGCATGTAACTCCCTATTTCACTCGTCTCAATAACTTTCCGTTACTCTATTTGCTTTATTTATTCATCCAAACACCTTTTTTTTCGTGAGATAAAAGGAAATACTTATCCATTAAAAAGACACACATTATGTACCTACGCACTAGTAAGTAAAATTATTTTATAGTCTTACTTTTCAGAGTTTCCAGGTAATTTAAAAAAACTTATGTCTGGATGCGTTATTGACGAATTCATACAACCAAAAACAGCACAATATTTCCTACTCGTCATATTAACTGATTTTTAGAGAAAAAATCGCGCGGTTATTGTTAAAAAAACAACACGCAGTCCGTTCGACACTGCGGTACAGCCGTGACTGTCTGCGCCCCGAGCGCACCCCGAGATCGAGGCGCGTAGGTATAGCTCCCGTTTCGTCCGTTTGTATGAAGTTGCAGTACTGTATTATAATAGTACCGTGCCTAAACGCACGGAAATTCACCCTAGTTGACACAAGATCCCCATAGTATACCGCCCCAAATGTCACCTGCAAGCTATTCAGCATTATATTACGTTCATTATACCAAAGACTACATTCCCAGACATACTACATCGTACACTGCACGGAAAGGAATAGCAACCAAAACGAAGGCGTTGTATTGTACATTAAAGCACACTTAGATCATAATGTAGAGGAACCACACATAAATGATTCGAATTCTTATCACAAAGCTGCCTCTTAATGACATTGTGATAATCTCAGTCTATCGCTCACCATCCTGCCGACAGCTTGATGACTTTTTCGATAGCCTCAACAGTATCCTCATCTCAGCCTCAGGCTTTAAAAATGCCGTGATAGTTGGAGATCTGAACATAAACATTGTACCAACAAACTTGACTAAAAATGCCCATGAATATTTAAATCTTACAGCGTTGCATGGCTTTCTCCCAACTTACGTTCTGCCTACACGACGTGAAAATTGTCTTGATCATATTTTTTTCAAATCAGACAAAAGCTGTACGACATTAATTCTTGACACATTCATTACTGACCATGCTCCCATTCTGTTCAGCATTAAAAATGTTCAAACCCCTAACAAACCCAAATCAATAGTTTCAAAGGTTGACAAAGGTTCAAACAAGTATCGTCGTGTATTGCTGGCACTGACTTTAGTCCTGTTCTGAATATCTCGGATGTAAATCTTGCCACTGAACTCCTTTGTTCTACTATTGGTTCTATTATTAAACAACATACGAGCTTTGTTCATATACCTCCAAAAAACCGAATCCTAAAGCCATGGATAACACCAGGACTGCTTCGCTGCATTCGTAATAGGGATAACATGGGACGCAAGCTACAGAGAGACACTGAAAACTACACTTTAAGAGTAACTTATCTTAGATATCGTAATTTCTGTAACAAAATATTAAAAAATCTTAAGCACGCTTACGAATTTTTAAAAGCCAAGTCCAACGTTAAAGCAACTTGGAATGTAGTAAAAAATATTATTAATACTAATACTAACGACAACCCCTCACTTGAGCTGCTTAAACTTGAACCAGACCCGGAAGCGTCTGTCAACAGGGTGAACAAGTTCTTTGCAAATATAGGCCGTGATCTAGCTCAAAAACTTAGTACTAATCATCAAGTAAAACCTAACTCAATCTCTTCTCAAGATACTGGGCCTACGAACTCTCTGGTACTATTATCAACTGATGAATCTGAAGTAAATACCATAATTCACAGTCTCCGTAAGGATTCAGCAGTTGGCTGGGATGGCATTCCTTCTAAATTGCTTCAAATGTGCTCATCTTCATTAGTCCCCCCTATAACCCATATCTGCAATGTCCGAAGCTGGTGGACGCTGCCTCCGCCTTAGGGCGACTTTTGCCCAATTTGGGCGGGGCCAGTGTTCCCACGAGGCGGCTGTACGCGGGGGTTGTCCGGTCAATGGCGCTTTATGGTGCACCGGTGTGGGTGGCGGCTCTGCCCGCCCCGAATAGGGCGCGCCTCTGGCGCCCCCAGAGAATATTGGCGGTCAGAGCCATACGCGGATACCGCACAGTGTCCACCGAGGCGGCTTGCGCCTTGGCCGGAACACCCCCGTGGGATTTGGAGGCGGAAGTGCTCGCCGAAGTTTATCGGCGAGTGGCTGACTTCCGGGCGGAGAGCGGATTTCGCCCTCCGCCCGAAGACGTGCGCGAGTGGCGCGAAGCCGCTCGCCGAGCCACCATGGTGAGATGGTCGTTCCGGCTGGAGACTCCACGCGCTGGCTTCGCCGCCGTGGAAGCTCTCCAGCCGGTCATCGCCGAGTGGGCAGGGCGGCAGCACGGGACCCTTTCCTTCCGGCTGACGCAGGTGCTTTCCGGGCACGGTTGCTTCGGAAAGTACCTGTACTCGGTCGCTAGGAGGGAATCGAGTCCCGCCTGCCACCACTGCGACTGCAGTGAGGATTCGGCCCACCACACGCTGGCGGTTTGCCCCGCATGGGCGACGCAACGCCAGGCCCTCACTGCAGTCATCGGAGCAGATCTCTCGCTACCGGCCGTAATTCGCTCCATGGCCGGTAGCGAAGGTTGTTTTACCGCGGTCGCAACCTTCTGCGAGGAGGTAATGTCGCAGAAGGAGGCGGCGGAGAAGGCCCGGGAGGACGATCTCCACTCGGACCTGATCCGCCGCCGGCGAACCGGGCGGCGGAGGCGCGCTTACCTGCGCCTCATGCCGCCCTGAGTGTGGCCGCGGGTGGACGGGATGGGTTCTCCCCTCCACCCGCATTAGTTTGGCCAGCCGCGAGGGGGCGGCGTCCGCGTGTGCCGGACGTCGCCTAAGAGAGGTCCTTGAGACAGAGCCCGTGCCAGGAGCGGGCCGGCGCTGGGAGGGGTCCAGAAGGCGATAACTACCTGGACCCCTCCTAAACTGGAAGCGCAAGGAGGGCACACCGTGTGGTTTTAGTCGGTTCGAGTCCGACACACCGCCCCGCCGAACGAGAGCCCCGGCGGGGTGACGGTCCGAGGGGATTTCCACACGTAAAAAAAAAAAAAAAAAAAAAAAAAAAAAATGGTACTGCAAAGTTTAACCTCGATGGCTACTAGAAGTAAAAATTTAAGTATCTATTATCAAAATGTCCGTGGCCTTCTCACAAAATGTTTAGATCTGTACAACAAGATTCTTAGCCTCAACTACGACATAATTTTAATAACAGAAACATGGCTACAAAGGGACATATGTGATAATAGATACGAAATGTTTCGACGTGATCGCGATCTGTTACATACCGATAAAGAAAGTGGAGGCGGTGTATTGATTTGCATCAAACGTAAATACACCGCCAGTGTGCGTTTTGACTTTAGTGGTGCTACGGCCGAGCTGCTTTGTATATCAGTCTCAGCTCGAATATTACGCACACAAGTCAATTTACACATTATTTTGGCATATATCCCGTCCGGTAGTCCTTCTATACCTACTCAACTCGATGAGGTTAAAAGATCGGTGCTTGAGATTGCGTCGTCCCATTCGTCTGACACGGTCTTGCTAGTGGGGGATTTTAACCTTCCCTGCTTGCAATGGTCCGATGATAACTATCTGTTGGCTAACATTGGAACAAAAGAGATTCAGTCTGCGGCTACCCTATTTGTTGAGGACCTATTATTTCAAGGTTTACAACAATACAATTGTATTAGGAATGCCGCGAATCGAACGCTTGACTTGGCTTTCTGTAACCAACCCCTCAGCGTGATTGAGAGCAGTATCCTTTTGAAGAAGGATAAATACCATCCTGCCTTCACAATTGAAATAACGGACTTATATATTACCTCACTCACTGAACAAATTAATAAGAGACATAATTTTTACCGCTGTGACTATGATGCTTTAAACAAATACTTGAGTCAAACTGATTGGTCTGATATTACACATGCTTGTACCGTGGATGATGCCGTGACCAAATTTTATAAAATACTAAATGACAGTATTGAAATGTTTGTTCCTTTAGTAAAAAAATACAACAATTATCAGTATCCTACATGGTTTAGCCCATCCTTCGTGAAGACAATTAAAGAGAAAAATAAACTTGACAAAAGATGGAAAAAATTTGGTAACTTCCGTGATTATCTAGAGTTCACTATTCTTCGTGATAGACAACACCGCGAACAGAAAAACTGTTTTCGTATTTTTATAGCTAACACTGAAACTAATATATACCGCAACTCAAAAGCTTTTTGGACGTACGTCAAATCAAAGAGAGGCGGCAGTCAATACCCTAACCAGTTTACATCGGAAGGTGCTACTTTTACTGAAGGACAGGCCGTTTGCTCAGCTTTCAACAGTTTTTTTCTTAGTGTGTTTAACGATGTGCCTTGTGATGGTTCTGAGACCATGCCTGGTACAGATTGTGATACTCGGCTTAATGTTTTGTCAGGAATAGATATAACGGAAGATATGGTTCTCAACTTGTTGACGTCACTCGACAAGACAAAAGGCCCCGGCTATGACAGAATACCTGCTATACTTTTATCAAAATGTGCTAAAAATCTGTCATATCCTATATTTTTGATATTCAGAAAATCATTACGGGATTGCATATTTCCGTCCATGTGGAAAAAAGCGCATATAATACCTATCCATAAAAAAGGATCAAGGTCACTGATTCAAAATTATCGTCCTATATCTATTCTTGTTATAATAAGTAAGATCTTCGAAAAAATTATATACGACAACATTTACCCTATCATTTCACAGAGCATCCCGGATACTCAGCATGGTTTTGTGATGGGTCGTTCCACTAACTCTAACCTTGCTCTATTCTGTGATTATGTATTGTGTGGGATGGAGTCCATTGGGCAAGTTGACACTATTTATACAGATTTTGAAAACGCGTTTGACCGCGTTCATCATGACATATTACTTGCAAAATTATATAGATTAGAAATCCATCCATTGGATTAGGTCGTACTTAACGAACCGCTCACAAGCTGTAACTGTGGGGGGCTTTAAATCTAATTTCATCAATATCCCCTCTGGAGTACCGCAGGGGTCTCACCTCGGGCCTCTTCTCTATTGTGCTTACTTGTATGACATAGACAAGTGTTTTGGTAATTCGAGGCATCTAATGTATGCTTATTAAAACACGTTGGTAGATCGCAACAGACTACTTGTTAATTTTATTGAAAGGTTCAATGACCATATTTGGTTACACTTTTTGTGACAACAGATGGCATTAGTAGTAATTTAAAAACTAAATATATTTTGATAAAACATTATCATACTAACACCCCCACTTATCAAAATAAACAAGAAATACTTAAAACCTTACATTGGAACAATACCAAGCATTTCCACAAATTTCTGGTGCTTTACATAACACAAGCCTTTTGTCAAAAGATCAGCAGGCATTTCCTCAGTAGGAATATATTTCAATTTAACATGCTTATCCTTGACAACATCTCTAATATAGTGATAGCGTACCTCTATGTGCTTAGATCTATTGTGAGTATTGTGACTCGATGCCATTTTTAATGCACTTTGATTGTCACAATATAAGACAATTGAATGCAATGCACCAGTAATTTCATTCAATAAACTTCTTAATATACAGCTTCCCTAGAGGCTTCTGATAAGGCAGTGTACTCCGACTCAGTGCTAGACAGACTAACAGTCTTCTGTTTTCTGCTTTGCCAGGAAACAGCTGACCCTGACATTTTGAAACAAAAACCAGTATAAGATTTTCTGTCTATGACATCAGATGCCCAATCACTATCTACAAAACCTTGTAAATCCATATCATCAGTAGCATACCTTAGACAATAGTTTTTAGTACATTGTAAGTATCTCAATATTCTTTTAGCATAGTTATAACAGTTGACACTATAACAGTTATTAAATTGGCTAAGATAGCTTACAGCATAGGCAATGTCTGGCCTTGTTAACACAGCTAGATACATTAAACTGCCAATGAGTTTTTGATAAGGAACATTAGGTAATACTGTACATTTTTCTACATTTAACTTTGGCTCAATAGGAGTACTTTGCACTTTACAATCAGACATCTGAAACTTAGCAACTAATTGTTCAATATATTGTTGTTGATCAATAGTAATTACATTTTTATCTTTATTTAAATTTATTCTCATGCCAAGATACTGTCTTACAGGTCCTAGGTCCTTTAACTTTAACTCTAAACTTAATAAATTTTGCAGCTTCTCTGTTTCAGATTCAACATTTGAAAATATTAAAAAATCGTCAACATACAGACCAATTATTATTTTTAGAATACCATTAGTTTTTGCAAACAAACATGGTTCATATTGACTGTTGTTAAAACCTAATTTACAAAGACAATCTTTCACTCTTTCATACCATGCTAAAGAAGACTGCTTTAATCCATAAATGGCTCGTTTTAATTTTAATATATTTCCCCCACTTTTGTTTGCAAAACCTTCAGGTATTGACATATAGATATTTTCTTTCAAAAAACCATTTAGGAAGGCAGTAGTTACATCTAAATGTGTTATGCTCATTCTCATTTTAACACTAAGAGCAAAAAGTAGTCTGAGAGTGGAATGGCGAATTACAGGTGCGAAAGTTTCTGCATAATCCACTCCCTGCTTTTGTGTAAAGCCTTTCGCTACAAGTCGAGCCCGGTAACACACATTTTTGTCTATATCTAACTTTTTGTTAAAGACCCATCGACACTTCACTACTGACACATCACCTGGATTTTTCACTAACTCCCACGCATCATTGTCTTCGAACGCCTGCAATTCATCAGTCATGGCACGCCTCCACTGCTCCTTCTCTGGCCCCTCAAGAGCCTCTGAGAGTGTTATCTCCTCCGCTGGAACACTACTGGATACACACATGTTACTGAAACCATATCTCTCAGGCTGTTTCCTAAGTCTCTTTGGTTTCTCATATGGTTCTAGCTCCACTTGAACTGATGTTTTTTGGACTTCTTGCTGTGGTACCTCCACTCCGCTCTCTGGTGTTTGTAGATCTGGTATCCAGATAGCCTCATCGATAGCTTCACTATCAACTGTTGCATCTTCCATCACAATGACGTCTCTGCTGGTGATAATAGTTTTTTTAGTGGGGTTGTACAATCCGTACCCTTTAACATCCTCTGCATATCCAACTAAGATGTGCAGTGTAGCTTTCTTATCCCACTTTAAGCGTTTCTCCTTCGGGGTGTGAACCATTACTTTACTTCCAAACAATCTGATGTGACTTAGGTCAGGTTTCGTCCCATGCCACAGTTCATATGGGGTCTTTGGTATTCCTGAGACAATGGACCTATTTTTCAAATAAACAGCTGTATTGGCCGCTTCAGCCCAAAATCTCTTGTCCATTTTTGCATCATATAAAAGACATTTTCCTTTCTCAACCACAGTACGATTAGCCCTCTCACAGATACCATTTTGTTCAGGCGTATAACTATTTGTTTTTTGATTTATTATACCTGATAGTTTTAAATAGTGCTCAAATTCTTTACTACAGTATTCTAATCCATTATCAGTGTGAAAAATCTTTATTTTATTTCCCTGTTGATTTTCAACCATTGATTTAAATTCTTTAAATCGATCAGGTGCTTCATTCTTCTGCTTGAGAAAATAAATGAAAGTCATCCTCTATAGTCATCGATGAATAGCAAAAAATATTTACTGCCATTCAGTGAATTCACTTCCATCAGACCACATAAATCACTATGTATTCGGTGACATGTTTCTGAACTTCGTTCACCTACATGAGAGAAAGGTAATCTCAGCTGCTTGCCCTCACAACATGTAGTACATTCATTTTTTGAGATTTCAAAAGAACCATCATATGTTAAGCCATCCACAATGCCATTTTTCATTTTGGTCATATCTTGACTATTAATATGAGCCAGCCTTCTGTGCCATAGTCTTCCTGTAACTACAGGAGCTGCCAACAAATAATTTGGCGTCTTTAACCGCAACTTATATACACCATCAGTTAGATAAGCTATCGCAACCAAAGCCTTATTCTTGCTGTAAATATAACAATGCTTTTCTTTAAATACAACGTTGTTGCCATTGTTGATAAGCTCGCTAACTGATAATAAGTTTGTCGTCAAACTAGGCACGCATAGTACATTCTTTACTGTTATTTGGCAATCTATGTGTGAAAGTATGTTTACATCTCCGGAACAAACAACTGGCACTTTAGATTCGTTAGCTACAACGATTTCTTGTAAAGTCGGCGTCGAATTCGTATTCGTTAACCAGCTTTTGTTAACGGTCATGTGCGCACTAGCACCGCTGTCGACGTACCATTCCGTCTTGTTAAACTTTCCGTTGATGAAAAATACATTAAATACACATTTGCCTGCGTTTTTCTTCAACATTGGACACTGATTTCGATAATGTCCACTATTTTTACATTTATAACAAATTACTTCTTTTGTTGGCGTAGTTGTATCTACCGTCTTCTTGTTCAATGACAATGAACCCGATGCACCGCCATTTTTCTTTGAGTAATATTTATTTTTTGACATAAATGCAGCGGCACCAACTTCCGACTCGTTAACGATTTCCATGTCAAGTAGCTTTGACTGTATGACATCAGCAGTTATCGAAATACCCGAATGCTCTATTGCCATTATCATCGGGGAATAACGATCAGACAAACCTGCTAATAATAACGATCCCACCCACTCGTCGGTTATTGTAAATCCTGTGCCATTTAACCTTTGAGCTGTTTCAACCATTTGCGTGACGTAGGCAGCCATATTTTCACAATTGTCTAGTCTAATAGATATCAAATGGCGAAGCAAAGTTATTTTTCTTGAGAAACCAGAGTCGTCAAACATGGTCTTTAGTTTAGTCCATAGCTCTGCTGAACTCCCTGTGTTCATTATATGCACGTACAAAACTGGATCTATAGTTAATACTAACTTTGCCTTCGTTTTGGCATCTTCCGCTGGCTTTATTTCATAACCAGCCGGTGGTTTGATGTACTTGTCCATTCCATCCAACACCAGCAAATTTTCAGCCGCAAAACACCACTCATCGTAATTTTCCCTGCCCTTTAACTTCAGCACACTAGCAATATAGTTCGAAGTCATGTTTCCGCGATTCAACTAACGAAATTTATCTACTTTTAAAAAAAAAATAACTGATAAATTAGGAAGTGGCCCATAACCTATTTAAAACACGTTGGTAGATCGCAACAGACTACTTGTCAATTTTATTGAAAGGTTCAATGACCATATTTGGTTACACTTTTTGTGACAACAGATGGCATTAGTAGTAATTTAAAAACTAAATATATTTTGATAAAACATTATCATACTAACAATGCTGATGATAAAAAGATATATTTCAAAAGTAAATCTACACTTGACTGTGAGTTGGTGCAACGGGATCTGGACGCATTGTTCTCATATTATAAACGCAATAAAATTACGGTTAACATTGATAAATGTCAGTGCATAAGTTTTAGTCGTCGTAGAAGTCCTATTAAGTACACATATAAATTCGGTGATAATGTTATCACTAGGGTAGATCATGTAAGAGACCTGGGGGTAGTGTTGGATTCGAAAATGCTTTTTTCTCGTCATATAGACACCATTACCAGTAAGGCATTCAGAAATCTAGGCTTCGTTATGCGTACGTGCGCTAAAGTTAGGAATATCAACTGCCTTAAAACTGTTTACCGCGCATATGTGCAAAGTGTACTTGACTATGGCAGTCCTGTTTAGTCTCCCCAATATGTTACATACACAGATAAAATTGAGAGAATTCAAAACCGTTTCGTGAGACATAAATTTTAAGACAAGGAGACGACATTTATCATATCTTGACGACTGCAAGCACTATGATCTGCTGCCTCTATCTAGTAGGCGTGTGTTACATGAGTGTTACATGAGTTGGTACATGAGTTACGTGTGTGACATGAGCTTTTTGTTCGCTATCATTCGAGGTGAAATTGATAGTATCGAACTTCTCTCTAATATTAGCTTGAATGCACCCGGGGCTCGTACTAGACATACGCGCCTGTTCAGTGTTCCTCTGCACCGCACCAATTATGCTAAGAATTCTGTTCTCACTCGTTTGCCTAGCTGTTACAATATTAATTTTGACGAGATCGACATCTTCCACCTCTCAAAAAGTGCCTTTAAAAGACAAATAACTAAAAAGTTGCAATCATACTTGTGAGTCCAAATTAAGATTGTTTTTGTAAGTTGCTTTCATTTGGAATACTTCTCACTCTGCACAATATAAATTAAATTATAGATAGTATATAATACGTACAATTGCCTATGTTTAAGTGGTGCACGCAATTTTCTTTTACTTGTCGCGAAACTTTATTATTGGCTAAGAGTCTAAAAAATGTTTAACTTCACCCATGATATATGTAACATAGCTGTTAAGTTTACAAATAAATAAATAAACAAATAAATAACACTCTAAAATACGATCCAAAAAGACAGCACACACGCAGGTCTTATAAAATTTGTCCTGCAGTCACATGCAGAACTGCCCTTGCCAGGAGACACTTTCGTATTATCGCAGTTCATCTTTACAACACCTTAAACAAGCATTGCCAGATTCATCACCTTGCGAAAAGACAATGCAAAGCCAAAGTAATGAACTGGTTACTTGAACAGGATTACGATACAACCGAGAAGTTAATGAGACTCACAGTGCTATAAAATTAAATACACACACACACACACACACATACAAAACAAGACACAGAAAGAGACACACGCACGCGCATACGCGTCTTATCATAAGTCTACAACTGTGAGAAGAACTGGTACCCATGACTCAAGTTAAATCTTACAATGGGTGCCAGAGCTCGACTGCTTAAGTTTTCACTGATGCTGTTGTGATAATATGTATGTATGTAAGCATTGTACTTCTTTTCTATGTCAATAAAAATATTATTATTATTATTATTATTTTTGTAGTGCTATTATCCTGCTTAGTTGGCTCCCTTAGTCGGCTTTTACGATACCCACGGGAAGAATACATGGGTTGACACTCCGTATTCCGTAATCCGTAAGCACGCCAAAATAGCCTATAAGCAAAATACTTAAATACTGCTTAACACATACATATTATAGATGCTTACTTAAAAATTATATATAAGTTCAAAGGGTTACCTGTGACATCTTTTGAACTTTGGCTTTGTTGGATGGGCCAATGTAAATACAATAAATAGATAAACGGGATAAACTAGGAAAATATCTACTGTCTATTTATTTATTTTTTATTAGTTTATTAACTAACTTATGGACAATGTATGAACGGCTATGAAAACATTTTTGACTTAGTTCTCGGCTAGTAAAAGAAACGGTAGGATAACGATATTACACACACACATCAGGGAGGGTAGGCTTCGTTGGCACCAATCAAAATGTACATTTTATTTATTTATTTATTTATTTATTTATTTTTTTGTTTATTTATTTGAAGGAAAACCAACAGCTTTAACATTGAGATAGTGACAATAATATAAAACATTTAGCCAATTAAAGGTCTTCACAGATAAGCACTATTTTACATAATTTCGTGCGGCCAATGTATGTATCATATTAATTACACATATGCTATCACTCAATTACAAGAAAGGGAGAAAGAAATCTTGGCTTAGCACCCGACGTACTGTAGTTGTTTTAGTGTTGAAAATATCAATGCCATGTGACTCGCAGATGTTATTTAAGGTCTTGCTAGCTCGCCAAAGAAACGTATTCCGTCGATAATTTGATGATGCATTGGTAAGGTGCGTGATGTCTCATATTCCTTACCGGTGCCTCAAACCCAATTTGACCAAGAAGTTCGGGGCAATCAACCTCATTATTTATTATTTTAAGTAAATAGACAACGTCTGCTATAGCCCGCCGCTCAGTGAGAGGAAGAAGGTGAAATTTTGCACACAATTTATTATAATCTGAACTCCTATAATTAATATTTACTCTATAACACAAATATTTAACAAATTTTTTTTGAATATTTTCTATTCTTATGATATATCTATTGTATCTGGGATTCCAGACCTGCGAACCATACTCCAATATGCTGCGTACATATGTACAGTATAGTATTTTAAATGTTTTCGCATCCTTAAAACAGCTAGACATCCGCATCACGAACCCTAATGCCTGCGACGCTTTCTTTACTATACTGTCCACATGCTCATCAAAGAGTAATTTAGAATCGTATATTACACCAAGATCACGAACCCTGTGACTTCTGTGTAGCGTTTGTCCCTTCAATGTGTATTCTGACTCAACGGTGGTGTATTTCCTTGTATATGTAACAACAGAACACTTTGATGGGTTTAAGTCTAGCATGTTCCTAATGCAATAGTCATCTATACGCAGCAGGTCACTCTGCAATGCATGAACGTCTGTTTGCGATGCAATAGCCTTAAAAATCTTCATATCATCGGCGAAGCAGAGTAAATTAGCAGATTGTAAGCAATTATCGATGTCATTTACAAAGATTGTGAAGAGCAGAGGACCTAGGAGTGAACCTTGAGGAACGCCGCTAGGGACTGTAATCCAGCTCGAAATGTAGTTATTGATAGCTACCGCTTGTGACCTGTTAGATATATATGAGGTAATCCATCTTAAGAGATCTCCTCTTATCCCGACAGAACCCAGCTTATAAATCAAGGTGCAGTGGTCAATCCGGTCAAAACATTTGCTGTAATCAGTATAAACGACATCGACCTGCTTACCCTGGCTCATATTCTCCGTGATGTAGTTATCCAAAAGAATAAGATTTGAAGTAGTCGATCTACCCTTCATAAAACCGTGTTGATAACCGTTAAGACTACCTCTCAGTGCATTGTATAACTGAGTGTGAATAATTTTTTCGAATACTTTAGCTATTACACACAATTTCGAGACTGGGCGATAATTAGTCACCTCACTTTTAGAGCCATTCTTGTGTACCGGGGTAACGAATGCTGCCTTCCACAAGTGCGGCATAACGCATTCACGCAGTGATTTTTTGAATAATAAACTTATTGGAATCATAATAGTTTTGGCACAGTTAACCAGAAATAGGGGTGGAATTTTGTCTGGACCAGCTGATTTACCAGTGTCCAATGTTTGAAGTAATTTAAGCAATTCATTATGATCTATTACTATATTGGATATGTGTGATGATGAATCTTCAAAATTTTGTGTGTCCAGTGATTGTATACTTAGCGAAGAATCCAGAAATGTTGATTGAAAGTAATTCGAAAATAGACTACAGATGTTCTCACCATCACTAGCGACATTATTATTATAAATCCCCCCCCCCCCCCCCAAAAAAAACCCCCCCCCCCCCCCCCCCAAAAAAACCCCCCCAAAAAACCCCCCCCCCCCCCCCCCCCCCCCCCCGGGGCCCCCCCCCCAAAAAAAAAAACCGAAAAACCCCCCCCCAAACCCCCCCCCCCCCCTATACAAAGGGGTATTTTTAATTTTTTTAGATTTTATACAAATTTCCAAAATTTTATTATTTTAAAAACGTTTAAAAAATTTCACCCCACCTTTCCCCACCTTAAACTCTAAAATTTTCAAACCAAATTAAAATTTTTTACTTTTTTTAAAATTTTTTTTTTATAAAATTTAAATTTTTTTCCCTCGGAAAAAACCCTAAATTTTTTTATAGGTTTTACGTTAAAATGGTTTTTAACAAAATTTAAAAAAGTGAAAGGGAAATTTGAAATTCCCCAATAATGCTACTAAAAAAGTCCCCCAAAATATTGTTTTTCAAATTTTTTTAAATTTTTCCCCCCCGGTTTTTTAAACCCCTTTTATTGTTTTTTAAGGAAAAATTTGAACAAATTTTTAAAAAAATAATTTTAAACCCTTTTGTTAATAGTTTGGAAAAAGGGGGCCCCCTCACATTCCTGAAACCATCAAATTTTTTAAAACAAGTTTATTTGGCCGCCGGGTTTGGGAAAAACCCTTTATTGGTTTTTTTTATAAAAATTTTTTAAAATTATAAAAATTTAAAACCCAAGTTTTTTTGGGTTTGAAAAATTACCCCCCACCCTGTTTTTTAAGTTAAAAAACCGCACTTTGTTTTTTAAGAATTTTAAAAAATTTTTAAAAGGTTTAAAAAAAGCCAAAGGTTTGCATGAAAAAAAAATGGGGTTGGTTAAAACCCAATTTTCTCCTAACGAAGGTTTTTAAAAGGAACCCAAACCTCCAAAGAATTTTTTTGGTAACCCAAACTTTCCCGGTCCCTTGGCCCACCCCCTTTGTTGGATTAATTCCCGGTTAAAATTTTTTCCTTTGAGCTACTTATACTCGCCAAAAGCCACGTTTCGGTCAATATTAATATATCATAGGAACTGAGACATAGATTACGGTAAAACTGAGCAGTTTTTGATCTCAACCCACGTACATTCTGATAATAAATATTCAAGCTACTAAAGTCTTTATAACACTGTTTACTGTTATAATTATAAGTCATTGTTACGATAAATTGCTAATAACATTTTAAGTAATTTAATACAAAAGATAGTAAACTGTAACTTTTTAATAATTAATTTAGTGAAATGTGGGTTGACTGAAGTATATTTGTGAAAGAGACGGTAGGTTAGTGTAAAACGAGCAATATGAAATTTATTAGGATTCACCATAGAAAGAGACAGACACATAGCGTTTTCGGGCAGAGCGAGCAAGATGCAGTTATAATGAGATGATAACACCTTGACCGACGGGCGAGAATAATAGCAACTTGCATTTACATAATATGAGTTAGGGGTGCTAAACCTTTTGTAGTGCTCCAAGATTACATCAATTAAAGCTAATAACAACATTTCATGCAATAAACCAGAACACATGATACAATGAAAGATAATACACAATAACATAATAAAAAAGAGTTTGACACGGACTAAATTATTTTGTTTAAATCCGACGTGGTATTGACTATGAACGGTCTTGATCCATCATTTTTTCTAACATGTATTTTACCAAATTTGACCCAGATGTATCTATAATTTCTATCCTTAGCACGTTTTCGAGCATTGTTGAGTAGTATCTTCGAGTCTGCAGTCAAATGGTCATTGACAAAGATCTTCTTTTCCGGGTCTTGAAATCCTAAGTCTTCCGCCTTAATTATCTTTTTAGCCCGTGCTGATGCTATAAACTCCTCTTTGATATATCGATTTATGAAACTAACAATAATCGATTTATCCTTCGAGTTGTAAGTAGGGATCCTAGATATATAATTTATTTGCATCTTCGGCAGATTATACCCAATACTCCCACCAATCATATCTATAATATGGAATAGATTTTCATCCTTTCTTTGCGGCACACCCTTAATCTCAATATTATTTAGGCGTGTTCTTTGATCATTGTTGTGGACTTCATTCTGAACCTTAACCACAGCCGACTCCAGCAACTCATGTTTCTCTTGGATTTCCTTAACCGAACTTTCCACTGATGTCATTTTATAACTGAATTCATCGAGTCTTGCTCCCGAGAATTCGCAGGAAGCTTTGAGAGACCGAAGTTCGTCTTTTACGCTCTTAACGTCCTGGAGTAAAGTTGGAAGATCAGATAATTTGAGCTTAATCTCGCGAATCTCTTTCAACAGATTCTCGTAGAATGTTTGGTCTATCTGATGGCTAGTTGGTGCTGGAGACGATGTCTTGCATGAAACACATTTCCATGACGATCTCCGTTCAGGCCCCAGCCTCTTCCATCCACTCTCAGAGAGTTTGGCGCAGCCGAAGTCAAGGTAGACCTGGCATACCGAGCATTGCACTCCTTCGCCGAAAGCATTATTACATAGCGCACATTTCTTAGTCATATCTATAATCACTAAGTTTACCACGCCCGAAAAATGTTGACAAACAATGAAAATCAATTGCGAGCGATTCAGAAATACGTGTCGCCTAAACAACCGACCGCGCGGGTATATGATATATGATTCCTATTCACTCTTCGGGATCGTCCTGCTCCTACACGTGATTTGTATACTGATATTAACTCCATCGTATTTATGATTTCCTGGTACAGTGAACCTATTCTAAACGCCCACATGGTGTTGTCTTTAGAAAAAAAAAAAAAAACTACTGGTGGAAAGCGATTACCGCCGCCTAAGAAACGCACAAGGAGAAATTACACTCTATTGTTGTTAGATATGTATGTTGTAATTATATAATGTTATTAATAATAATAGGGAGGTTTCTGTCCTTGAGCCGGACGTCTACTGTTTTATTTTTTTTAAATAAGTGTTTTTTATTTTTAGGGTTCCGTACGTCAAAAGGTAAAAAAGGAACCCTTATAGTATCACTTTCTTGTCCGTCTGTCCGTGTGTCAACACCGATTTTCTCAGGAATGGGTAGACCTAGCAAGTTGAAATTTATACTCAGGTCTATGGTCCCTATTAGGTGTATAAAAATCAAGGTCCTGAGTCAACACGATAAACAGGCTACCGAGTACTTGGCAAAAATTAATGAATTAGTTAATGATCAGGGATCTCGGATCAATGTAGGTAATAAAACGGCAATTATGGATATTACTCAACCAATTACCGGTATCGTATCTTGTTAGCAATAAAATCCTCTAGCAACGAAACGAAGTTAGCGAATTTTGAGCGACAAATGGAGGGGTATCGCAACTCAACAAACGAGTTTAACGTACGCGGATAAACTTAAGCTTCGATTACCACCTAAATCTGCTCCGTGCCCGGTACCTACTGAAGCGCGCGTTCCTAGGCCTTGTGTTATTGCCTATCCCACTACGGAACGCTTAGCGGACTATGCGACCTCGTCAGCAACGAAACAAGCTCTCATGAAGGCTATTAAATCGAGCGATGAGGGATTTCAAATTGTAGGCGTTAAAAAAACCTCTAAGGGCAGGCGTCGTGTTACGTGTAGCTAACGAACGGCAGCTTAAGAAACTGGAATCTGTGGACGCCATTAAATCAGTAGGGTTGCGCTTAGAAAAACCGAAAGGCCGTAGGCCCCGTATAATTGTAAAAGACGTACCCGGTTCTATGGAAGATCGTGCCTTCCTAACAGCCTTATTCCGTCAGAATATCAAGGACGAATTAAAATTAAGTGAGAACGATTTTATTAAGTCAACCAAAATTGTTAGGCATCGTAAACTAGAAAAATGGGCGTCAATGGATAGGCTTAGAATTAGAGGCAGCAGTTCGGAAACATCTAGCCAACACAAAAGATAAACTTTATATAGACTGGGCACATGTAGATTCATAGACGATATAGAAGTAGTTCGTTGCTTAAATTGTCAGCCAATTCGGTCATGTACAAAAATTTTGCACCATTAAAAACCCCTACTTGTGCTAATTGCGCCGCCGCACACGAAACGCGAGCTTGTCCAGATAAAGACACACCCAGATTTTAAGCCCACGTGCGCACAGTGTAAGCGGTTTCAAAAAACCATCTGACCATCGATGCGGCTCATACGACTGTGCCACATTCAAATTAAAACTGGAACAGCTAATATTAAATACCAATTACTGAATAGTTTAACTTAGTTTAAAAAAAAAAAAAAAAAAGTTTAAAGAGTAACTTACTAGTAATGAATAATATTTCGATGGGCCAGTTAAATCTTAATAACGATAAAATAGCTACATCAGAATTAGACCGTTTAATTTTAGAACAAAAGTTAGACATAGTCCTTTTACAAGAACAATATCAGAGCGCTCACTTGCGTCGTAATGTAGTACAGCTTGACTGCCGTTCGCAAGCTGGGATATATGTTGCAAGTTCTAATTTTACGGTAACATCTTTGCGTAATCTTATGACGTCACACTGCGCCGTTGCTGAGATCTCATCCTCTACCTGTAAGGTTTACGTAGTGAGCTGCTATTTTCAATATTCACATCCTATTGATCCTCACTTACATCACTTACGTCACGTCTTGCAGTTCCTCGTGGGACATAAAATTATCATTGGCGCTGATGTCAATGCGTCATCTTCATTATGGTATGGGACTAATCCCACCCACACGCCCACCGCTGTAACTCCTGTACACCAGGATCCACAGCAGTGACCCACGAACACACCGAGTTATGACACTCGGGAAGTCCCAGGAAGAAATTAAACTGTCTTGGAACCCGCAACGAAATTAATCAGAAGAAAATTGGAGGAGTTGGAAATACAGTAAATCCACTTCCCTCCTTAGCAAAGCGGGAGACAAAATGAAGTAAAAAGGGCATGCACCCTTTTAAACAGGGAAGCACCACGGCCACAAATATTACGGGTCCTACGTGAGCTATGTTTGATTTCTATAATATGTATGGCAGAATCGCCTAAACGCACGGAAATTCACCCTAGTTGCCACAAGATCCCCATAGTATACCGCCCCAGATGTCACCTGCAAGCTATTCAACATTATATTACGTTCATTATACCAAAGACTACATTCCCAGAGGATATGATGAGCAGACTGTTCATAGTGAGAGTTAGGTGTTGAGCATTGACACAATGGTGACTCGACTAATTTAAATGAATAAAGCTTGCTCTTAAAGTTACCATGACCCGTAAGAAATTGAGCGACACAGTGATCCACCTCAAGCCATATCCTCGACAACCGTTCGCGAACAGATGGAAAGAATTGGTAAAGATGGCGCCCCTTGGATGATTCATCCCAGCGTTGTTGCCATTCGTCTATGAGGTCATTATAGACATCGGGCTGCTGTTGAAGCAATCTTGTAACTTTACCGCGATCCCGTGCGCCCAAAAAATCGCATTCCATGTTTTGTTGTCTTGAATAGTACATGGCTGCACGTCTCTGCACCTCGAGATCGACCGGAAGCACACCCGCCAACACCGTCAAAGCCTCAGTGCTAACCGTCCTATATGCCTTACACAAGAATATCAGTGCAAGTCGTTGGCCTTGTAACAGTTTGCGACGGACAGCGCCTACGGTCGCCCTATCGGCCCATACAGGTGCACCATAGCACATAGAACCTAAATAAGTAGCTCCGTATATGATCTTTAATGTATTAAATGATAGACCCCATGTCGCAGTTGATATCCTTGTCAATGCACAGAAACTCTTTTTAGACTTTTCATTAACTATTTTAATATGTTCGATAAATGAAAAGTTTCTTTCTAAAACTAATCCTAGATAACACACTGTGGTTTTTTTTTTACAGTAACATTGTCAAATCTAATGCTCGGCGGTGATTTGAGGTTACCTTTTAAAAGTAGCTGGAAGGTTTTGTTGGGTGCAAAAGTTAAGCGATTACGTTCACCCCATTGAGATATCAAGTTCAAACATCTATTGGCTAATCTCTCAAGCCCCGCCCTAGTATCAGATTCCACCAGTAATAAGCCGTCATCAGCATACGCGTTCAGAGTACATCCGGATGGTATTGGTATCGCAAGAAAATCGTCGAAGCCGATATTCCACAAGTATGGACCTAGCACCGATCCCTGAGGACATCCCATTGTAAGCGCCTTCGACACAGAATGATGACCAAGTCTTAGTTTAGTTGTACCTTGTGAAAAGTACGAAGAGATAAGGGAATAAATATTTTTAAAGCACCCCCGTGATTTTAATTTCAGCAACAGCATGGGCCACCATGCGTTGTCGAAGGCGCCAGATATATCTAAGAAAATAGCCAGCACGTATTGAAATTTTGACCCTGTGACAAACTTTCTAACCGATATAACAGCGTCAATTGTCGATTTACCCAACGTAAATCCAAATTGTCTATCATGAAATTTGACTCCACCTGGCAGAAGCCGGGGCACTACAAGACGTTCTAAAAGCTTTCCTAACGATGGTAACAATGTGATTGGTCGGTAGGATTTAGGATCATCCGGTGGCTTGTCGCCACTTTTTGGTATTATACGAATATTACCGCAACGCCAAATACGAGGAAATATTCCTTCAGCAATGCAACGTTTAAAGACAGTGGAAATCGTGTCACCCGAAAGTTTACAAGCTTCTTTTATCATTTTGTTAGATATTTTATCATCGCCCGAAGCCTTGTTTAGCGGCAAGGATCTAATGATACCGAGAAATTCGTCTGAAGATGGTAAATCAGACATTGGAGATAGTGGTGGTTCGTTGGCCCACCGCCTGATCTGTCGGTGATGATCAGTGTCGTTCTCCGGTCGATCGTCAGGTACGAGTGAGTCTAAAAGATATTCTGCTGTTTGTTCTACTCCTGTGGTATATCTGTTATTAATTTTGATGTTCTGTATGTATGCAAGGTCGATTGATCTATTTACCTTAAATTCGTGATACAAAGGTGACCACGGGCCCTCTCTATCGAGTTTATCAACAAGTTTCTGAATTAAGTTTCTCTTGGATTTTTCCACAGCAGCTCTGTAGTGGGACCTGGCAACTCTAAGAGCAATGAGAGCATTGTTGTACAAATCTCCTGTTACGTTACGTTTTTTAATAGTGTTTAATTTTCTACGAGCTTTCCGGTAGCTTCTACGTAGTTCGGCTAATCTATCATTCCACCAATCACATCTACGAGTGTTAGTGATAGATCCGCGACCAATAGTTACATCAGCGCAGTATGTAAAAGTTTCTGATAGTATTTCTGCGCTTTCCTCAGCTGATAAACTACTGCGACTGAAGTCTTTGGTATGAGTTGCAAAGAGTGAACCAAACAAAGCCCAGTTCGCACCTTTAGTTTTATATCTAAAATTATAGGGAGCCTTTTGTGGATCCTGTGCAACCCTTGTATGAATTCGTACACGATCAAGCGGTGATCACTACAGGATGCGTCCGGAAGGACACGCCATCCGGATATCGAGGGCGTCGCCGCGCGGAAGCGTCACGTCAATAGAAGACTCACCCATTGGGTTGCAAAAAGTTGGTGGTGCATCGGGGGTATTGTGAATAATAAGATTCATTTCCGCAATGAAATCTTCAACCGCACAACGTCGAACCGTGTCGGTTGAACGCAACCTTGCCATACCATAATGAAGATGACGCATTGACATCAGCTCCAATGATAATTTTTATGTCCCACGAGGAACTGCAAGACGTAACGTAAGTGATGTAAGTGAGGATCAATAGGATGTGAATATTGAAAATAGCAGCTCACTACGTAAACCTTACAGGTAGAGGATGAGATCTCAGCAACGGCGCAGTGTGACGTCATAAGATTACGCAAAGATGTTACCGTAAAATTAGAACTTGCAACATATATCCCAGCCCGCGAACGGCAGTCAAGCTGTACTACATTACGACGCAATGTGAGCGCTCTGATATTGTTCTTGTAAAAGGACAATGTCTAACTTTTGTTCTAAAATTAAACGGTCTTAATTCTGATGTAGCTATTTTATCGTTATGAAGATTTAACTGGCCTATCGAAATATTATTCATTACTTAGTAAGTTACTCTTTTAACTTTTTTTTTTTTTTTTTTTTTTTTTTTTTTTAACTAAGTTAAAACTATTCAGTAATTGGTATTTAATATTAGCTGTTCCAGTTTTAATTTGTATGTGGCACAGTCGTATGAGCCGCATCGATGGTCAGATGGTTTTTTGAACGCTTACACTGTGCGCACGTGGGCTTAAAATCTGGTGTGTCTTTATCTGGACAAGCTCGCGTTTCGTGTGCGGCGGCGCAATTAGCACAAGTAGGGGTTTTTATGGTGCAAAACTTTTGTACATGACCGAATTGCTGACAATTTAAGCAACGAACTACTTCTATATCGTCTATGAATCTACATGTGGCCCAGTCTATATAAAGTTTATCTTTTGTGTTGGCTAGATGTTTCCGAACTGCTGCCTCTAATTCTAAGCCTATCCATTGACGCCCATTTTCTAGTTTACGATGCCTAACAATTTTGGTTGACTTAATAAAATCGTTCTCACTTAATTTTAATTCGTCCTTGATATTCTGACGGTATAAGGCTGTTAGGAAGGCACGATCTTCCATAGAACCGGGTACGTCTTTTACAATTATACGGGGCCTACGGCCTTTCGGTTTTTCTAAGCGCAACCCTACTGATTTAATGGCGTCCACAGATTCCAGTTTCTTAAGCTGCCGTTCGTTAGCTACACGTAACACGACGCCTGCCTTAGAGGTTTTTTTAACGCCTACAATTTGAAATCCCTCATCGCTCGGTTTAATAGCCTTCATGAGAGCTTGTTTTGTTGCTGACGAGGTCGCATAGTCCGCTAAGCGTTCCGTAGTGGGATAGGCAATGACACAAGGCCTAGGAACGCGCGCTTCAGTAGGTACCGGGCACGGAGCAGATTTAGGTGGTAATCGAAGCTTAAGTTTGTCCGCGTACGTTAAACTCGTTTGTTGAGTTGCGATACCCTCCATTTGTCGCTCAAAATTCGCTAACTTCGTTTCGTTGCTAGAGGATTTTATTGCTAACAAAGATACGATACCGGTAATTCGTTGAGTAATATCCATAATCGCCGTTTTATTACCTACATTCATCCGAGATCCCTGATCATTAATTAATTCATTAATTTTTGCCAAATAATCAGTGGCCTGTGATACTAAGTCACAGTAGTTGTACTCCCCACAGTTATCACGACCGGTAGGAGACGAAACATTATCACTTAAGTCCGAATTAATAACGCGCCTACGGCTACTGTCTTTCGGCGAGAAACCCGTAGGTGACATTTCGATAAATGTCCTTTTCCCGGTTGGTGTTAGAAATTCATTTGTACCGCCGGGGTCCGGCAACTCGCTAACGACCGACATAGCCAAACAAAGACACACCAAACAACAATTTCAAAAGGAACAGGTTTAAAAAATAAATAACACGCAGAGAAAAATCAATATAAACAAAGGATACCTCCTACCCACTTTTAGAAAGAAAATAAATTTACTCACCAATAGTCGTAATAAAATAATTCAGCACTATATTACTGTTTAAAAACAATAAAAACTTACTGACTTTCTTTAAAACACTATAAACAACCTTTAGCCGCCCGCAAGCCGAAAACTAGTCGCAGAAAAAACAGAAAACAGTATTTAAATTGTTAGCACATGAAGTCACACGTTAGTCGCACGGTGCCGCGAAGGGAAGTGAGTTACGTTACCATTATGGTATGGCAAGTTGCGTTCAACCGACACGGTTCGACGTTGTGCGGTTGAAGATTTCATTGCGGAAATGAATCTTACTATTCACAATACCCCCGATGCACCACCAACTTTTTGCAACCCAATGGGTGAGTCTTCTATTAACGTGACGCTTACGCGCGGCGACGTCTCGATATCCGGATGGCGTGTCCTTCCCGACGCATCCTGTAGTGATCACCGCTTGATCGTGTACGAATTCATACCAAGGGTTGCACAGGATCCACAAAAGGCTCCCTATAATTTTAGATATAAAACTAAAGGTGCGAACTGGGCTTTGTTTGGTTCACTCTTTGCAACTCATACCAAAGACTTCAGTCGCAGTAGTTTATCAGCTGAGGAAAGCGCAGAAATACTATCAGAAACTTTCACATACTGCGCTGATGTATCTATTGGTCGCGGATCTATCACTAACACTCGTAGATGTGATTGGGGGAATGATAGATTAGCCGACCTACGTAGAAGCTACCGGAAAGCTCGTAGAAAGTTAAACACTATTAAAAAACATAACGTAACAGAAGATTTGTACAATAATGCTCTCATTGCTCTTAGAGTTGCCAGGTCCCACTACAGAGCTGCTGTGGAAAAATCCAAGGGAAACTTAATTCATAAACTTGTTGATAAACTCGATAGAGAGGGCCCGTGGTCACCTTTGTATCACGAATTTAAGGCAAATAGATCAATCGACCTTGCATACATACAGAACATCAAAATTAATAACAGATATACCACAGGAGTAGAACAAACAGCAGAATATCTTTTAGAATCACTTGTACCTGACGATCGGGAGGAAAACGACACTGATCATCACCGACAGATCAGGCAGTGGGCCATCGAACCACCACTGTCTCCAATGTCTGATTTACCATCTTCAGACGAATTTCTCGGTATCATTAGATCCTTGCTGCTAAACAAGGCTTCGGGCGATGATAAAATATCTAACAAAATGATAAAAGAAGCTTGTAAACTTTCGGGTGACACGATTTTCACTGTCTTTAAACGTTGCATTGCTGAAGGAATATTTCCTCGTATATGGCGGTGCGGTAATATTCGTATAATACCAAAAAGTGGCGACAAGCCACCGGATGATCCTAAATCCTACCGACCAATCAGATTGTTACCATCGTTAGGAAAGCTGTTAGAACGTCTTGTAGTGCCCCGGCTTTTGCCAGGTGGAGTCAAATTTCATGATAGACAATTTGGATTTACGTTGGGTAAATCGACAACTGACGCTGCTATATAGGTTAGAAAGTTTGTCACAGAGTCAAAATTTCAATACGTGCTGGCTATTTTCTTAGATATATCTGGCGCCTTCGACAACGCATGGTGGGCCATGCTGTTGCTGAAATTAAAATCACGTGGGTGCTTTAAAAATATTTATTCCCTTATCTCTTCGTACTTTTCACAAGGTACAACTAAACTAAGACTTGGTCATCATTCTGTGTCGAAGGCGCTTACAATGGGATGTCCTCAGGGATCGGTGCTAGGTCCATACTTGTGGAATATCGGCTTCGACGATTTTCTTGCGATACCAATACCATCCGGATGTACTCTGAACGCGTTTGCTGATGACGGCTTATTACTGTTGGAATCTGATACTAGGGCGGGGCTTGAGAGATTAGCCAACAGATGTTTGAACTTGATATCTCAATGGGGTGAACGTAATCGCTTAACTTTTGCACCCAACAAAACCTTCCAGCTACTTTTAAAAGGTAACCTCAAATCACCGCCGAGCATTAGATTTGACAATGTTACTGTAAAAAATAAAACCACAGTGTGTTATCGAGGATTAGTTTTAGAAAGAAACTTTTCATTTATCGAACATATTAAAATAGTTAATGAAAAGTGTAAAAAGAGTTTCTGTGCATTGACAAGGATATCAACTGCGACATGGGGTCTATCATTTAATACATTAAAGATCATATACGGAGCTACTTATTTAGGTTCTATGTGCTATGGTGCACCTGTATGGGCCGATAGGGCGACCGTAAGCGCTGTCCGTCGCAAACTGTTACAAGGCCAACGACTTGCACTGATATTTTTGTGCAAGGCATATAGGACGGTTAGCACTGAGGCTTTGCCGGTGTTGGCGGGTGTGCTTCCGGTCGATCTCGAGGTGCAGAGACGTGCAGCCATGTACTATTCAAGACAAAACATGGAATGCGATTTCTGGTAAAATTACAAGATTGCTTCAATAGCAGTCCGATGTCTATGATGACCTTATAGACGAATGGCAGCAACGCTGGGACGAATCATCCAAGGGGCGCCATCTTTACTAATTTTTTCCATCTGTTCGCGAACGGTTGTCGAGGACATGGCTTGAGGTGGATCACTGTGTCGCTCAATTTCTTACGGGTCATGGTAACTTTAAGAGCAAGTTGTATTTATTTAAATTAGTCGAGTCACCATTGTGTCAATGCTCAACACCTAACTCTCATTATGAACAATCTGCTCATCATATCCTCTGGGAATGTAGTCTTTGGTATAATGAACGTAATTTAATGCTGAATAGCTTGCAGGTGACATCTGGGGCGGTATACTATGGGGATCTTGTGTCAACTAGGGTGAATTTCCGTGCGTTTAGGCGATTCTGCCATACATATTATAGAAATCAAATATAGCTCATGTAGGACCCGTAATATTTTGTGGCCGTGGTGCTTCCCTGTTTAAAAGGGTGTATGCCTATTTTACTTTATTTTGTCTCCCGCTTTGCTAAGGAGGGAAGTGGATTTACTGTATTTCCAAGTCCTCCAATTTTCTTCTGATTAATTTCGTTGCGGGTTTCAAGACAGTTTAATTTCTTTCTGGGACTTCCCGAGTGTCATAACTCGGTGTGTTCGTGGGTCACTGCTGTGGATCCTGGTGTACAGGAGTTACAGTGGTGGGCGTGTGGGTGGGATTAGTCCTATCTCATACTGATTCCGAACTAGGCAGAGCCTTTTTTTTTTTTTTTTTTCGTGCGGAAATCCCCTCGGATACCACCTATCGGTGGCATGTCGGACTCGAACCGACTAAAACCGCACGCCGTTTTGGGTACTAATAGCCGGGGAACCAGGTATACCCTAGAAAGGAAGTTCCTGGTGCCCCGACATACCTCGGGCCATCTACAACAACAGGTAGACGACCCCCCGCCCGTGTAGGAACCCCATGTTCCCTCTGCTCCCTTAAAGCGAGCGCGCTTCGCAACGCGCTCGCCGCCACCCCGGCCTACTTCTGCTAGGGTGACAGATGGCCTCACCTGTCACCCCCAGGCCTGCGCTTATGGAGGACGGAGGTCGTTCTGCGACCTCCTGCGCCTGAGTCGCCTGCGGTACCTGGCCCGTTCCCAGTCCTGGCTGGTCGGGAGAGTCCTAAACCTCTCCCGGTCCCGCTCCGCCGTCTCCTTCGCGAGCATAACTTGCTCGCAGAAGGAGACGACAGAGTTCCACGCACTCTCGCTCCGCACGATAGCCGCAATCAGGCTATCGAGCAAGAGAACTCCCACTCCGATGGCCGCCACGAGGTCTCGCCTCTGCTCAACCCACGCCGGGCACTCTGCCAGCGTGTGGAGAGCCGTGTCCACGGTCTGGCCATCGCAGTGGTGGCACTCAGGCGTTGGCTCCTTGCGGATCAGACACAGGTGATCCCCGAAACATCCTTTCCCAGTGATCACCTGCGTCAGTCGGTATGAGAGGGTTCCGTGACGCCTCTCGAGCCAATCCTCCATAACGGGTCTTACCGCCGCGATGACGGCGTGCCCGAACTAGGCAGAGCCTGTACTATGGTAACCGGACTGTTGATAAACATACTTATATATATCTAAATACATACATATTATAGGTAAAATACACACAATTATTTGTCTATAATGGGAATTGAATCCGCGGCCTCTGGCTTAGCAGTCAGGATGACTAACCACTAGGCCAGCAGGCCCATCAAGCACATGGAGTGAAGCGACGAACCACGATGTAAACAAACTTGCCGATGAACTAGAAACTCTTTGTTTTTAATCGACTTCAAAAACACAAAAGGCGGTTGCCGGCCCTGGCGCTCCGGGAGAGTTCCAAACCTCTCCCAATCCCGCTCCGCCATCTCCTTTACAAGCATAACTTGCTCGCAGAAGGAGACGGCAGAGTACCACGAACTCTCTCTCCGTACCATAGCGGCACCTATGTCTGATTCGCAAGATCAGATACAGGTGATCTCCGAAGCATTCTTTCCCGGTGATCACCTGCGTCAACCGGTGTGAGAGGGTTCTGCGATACCTCTCGAGCCAAGCGTCTAATCCACCAAACAGTTACGGATGCACTGAAGGAAGGATGCTTTAACCTACGTAAGTTCAAGACAATAATACCTTCTTTCTTTAATCCGTCAGATTATGAAGCTGATAATCTTATGATAAGCGAGCCTACTAATACCCTAGCAATGGGGTGGGACCCATCTACAGATCACTTACATTTTCCTATTAAAATTCCACATTATACTAATGTTAATAAGCCAACTAAAAGATCTCTGCTATCTTCTATATTTAAAATTTTTGATCCCTTGGGGTTGATTAGCCCATGCATAATAAAAATGAAAATCCTATTACAACAATTGTGGCGTCAAACTTTAACTTGGGATTTTTTTGTGCTCAAATCCCCTCGGATACCACCCACCGGTGGTTATGTCGGACTCGAACCGACCAAAAACCGCACGCCGTCTCGGGTACCAGTTGCCGGGGAACCAGGTGTACCCTAGGAAGGAAAACCCTGATACCCCGACGTACCCCTTTGTGCTCCTGAAATGGGAGCGCGCGCTTCGAAGCGCGTCTCGCCACCACCCCGGCCTGCTTCTGCTAGGGTGACAGCTGGCCTCACCTACCACCCCCAGGCCTGCGCTTATGGAGGACGGAGGCCAGCGTATGGAGCTGTTATGCGGGACCTTGAAGTTAGCTTTTTAAAAAAAGTATTTAAAACACTGAAGGTTATTTATTTGAATTAAATAAAGGAAATAGAAATATTTAGGAATTAGAATAATGAATCCGACCCGAACCGAGTTCGATTGTAGACTGACGCTCCGATGCGCTCAGGGTTTATATCGGTTTTATGAATGCTGGCTCAGCAAGACCAGGGTCTGTTAGTCAGCCCTAATGCCTACATCGACGGGGTGTAACAACCCCCCGCGGAAAACTGAAGTTCGAGGAAAAATCGAAGTTCAGGAATTGTTAGGCGACTTCCCTCAGTCGCGGCAATGGTAGGGGTGAATCCCTAGTTTGGAAATTGTCATCGTTATCGGTAGAGGTCGGATTTGAATTTGAATTGTTAAATCTATTCTTATATTTATAAACAATTTTACTTAATTTAAACAATACATAAGAAAATACAATACAAGAAATAATTGATGTGAAAACAGTGTGACGAGTCTCGTAACTCGAAAATACAGGGTTTTTATTTATAATATTCTTGAGGTCGGGAAACAAGTTATCATAATGAGTTTTTACAGTTAGATCATCCAAATCTATGTTATTTAACTTAACAGGAATAACATTATTTAATAAACTACCATTTAATACACAACATGAGTCATTAATAATGTTAAAATCTAAATTAGGACTAGGGACACTTATATTAATAGAGTTAATAGGGGAAATAAGTCTTGCGCTTTTTGTATACACTGTGCACTGATTTGGGGTCTGAAGGATTCCGGTGCCGACCACTATTATCTCTTTTAGTTCAGTGACACCACACTCTATAGAGATTTTGTTTGGACACGATTGCACAAAAATCCATCGATTATTAGTGACTGGTTTCCAGATGTCGAGTTCACCAGATATTGTCTTCGTGTTACACTGCACAGGAATGCCACTGAGTGTTTTAGTTAACAGTTCGCTTTCACATGTAGGGTGACTATTTGTCGACAACACCGTAGATATTTCACAGAGATAGAACTCAAAGCTCACAACTCTACATTTACTTAAATCACTTAAATTACAGAAACTTAACTTATCCTTAGACATAGCAATAAAAGGATTTGAGGGAGATATAAGACTATAAGTGTTAGGACTGTCTCCTCCGTGAGGAGTAGGTAGAGGTATACTGTGATACAAGTTAAAATCCTCATTAGTAACTAAAGGAATTTGTAACACAAAAACTAACTTATTATTATAATAAAGACAAGCAACCTTGGATATACTTAATATTAAGTGTATATTATCTAAGCTTAGAGGTATAGGTATTTCAGTGTTCCCAGGTAGGTGTCTATCGTTATCGACGAGCTCTTTGTGCAGTTGCGCTGGGGTTAAAATATTTGGGTGCAGTATATTTTGGCTAGTTAAAATTATGGCGTTGATCAAATCTTCTAATTGGAAGGATAATATTAATAGGGAACTCTCGAGGTTGGCTAATACGGAATGGACTTTATTTTGGGTTAGTAGGGTGTTAGTTATTTCGGTAAGATTATGTTCGTTTATCAGGATTTTATTTATAGAGTCGCTGAGAATATCTTCATTATTTTTTATGGTAGTCATTGTCTGTTTAAAGGATTCTAGTGTGGAAGTAGTAATTAAGATATTTTCTTTCATGAGTTCTGCGATTTTCTTCTGATCTTGTTGGACTATCTCTATGGCGGAGTCATATTTTAAGGCGTCATCTTCATCAAGGGTCCCGAAAACGTGTTTAAACACGGTCCCTATACCACCAAACCACGCTGACCGTTTGTTTCGTTTTGAAATTAAGTGAGAGATAGAGTCATATTCACGTTTTATGTCTTGGAAACGCACTGTGAGTGGGGATAGGGTGTTCTTACATTCTGGGTCATTAGTTTTATGACACATTAATCTAACAGATGTTATAATAACAGATGTCTAACAGATGTTATATATCATTTAAGTTGGTTAAATGCGGGCTTATATAAGAGATATCTACGTAACTAACTATATTTAATTCGCCTCTGGTGATTTTAAGTTTGCCTATGGTGTCGAAGAAGATGCCAGAGTTAGAAGGGTATGGCTTGACAAAGTCTGGATGCGCATAAGTTGAAGCGCTGAAAAGAAAATGAAATAAATGAATATTTCTTTTGAATTTAAGTAGTAGTAGTAGAAGTAGAAGGTTGTGAGATTTCTGTAGGTTTGATTTCGTCAAAATGGTGTCTTATGTGTCTTCTGTTAATCAGGAGTGTGACAGTGTTGTTGTTGTGTACCTTTATTATTTTGTATGGTCCTTTCCAAATGGGAGACAGAGCTTTTCTGAGTCTTAAATGATTTCTAAGATAAACGAAATCACCGGCTTTGTATTGAGGCGGTCTTCTGGTTCGGGAATCGTAGTAAGTTTTCGATGTTTGTTTGGATTTTAGAATATTTTCGTGAGCTTTTTCCCTAGTGTATTTAAATTTGTGGCTTAGCATTCGGATATAGTCTGAGTAAGTTGTACCGGCGCTACTTTCGTATACAGAACTGGGTATAAAGGGTTTGTGTCCGAAAACTAACTCATATGGACTGAATTTAGTAGTAGAATGTATCGTTGTGTTATATGTGAGTATAGCAGTGTAAACGTATGTGGGCCAGTTATCTTGATTTTGGTTTACGAAGGATTTCAAATATTCTTTCAGTGTAGAATGACTGCGCTCCAGAGCGCCTTGTGTTTGAGGGTGGTAAGGGGACGCCCATAGCTGTTTGATTTTCAGAAATCGACAAGTGGTTTTGAAGAGATCTGAAGTGAAGTTAGTGCCTTGGTCAGTGAGGATTGATTTGGGGATTCCGAAAAGGGAGATAAAATGAATTAGGCAATCTGCTGATTCTTCTGCTGTCGTACTACGAAGAGGATAGGCTATAGAATATTTAGTGAGATCATCCTGCAGGGTCATAATGTATTTAAGTTTTCCGGAGCCGGATTCGGGTAAAGGTCCTACTAAATCTAATGCGACTCTCTGGAATGGAGCAGTTGCAGTAGTGGTAATTTCCATGGGAGCTCTATTGAGTTTCCTTAATGCTTTGTTTTCTTGACACATTTTACATTTCTTAACATAGTCTTCTATGTCTCCTCTCATTCCTTTCCAGTAATATTGTTCTTTTATCCTACTGTACATACGTGTTGAACCTAAATGACCGGCTACAGGGATATCATGATTGGTTGGGTAGATTGTTTTATTTAGATAAATGTGTATACAGATTTTAGTATTGTGGAATACGTAGGTGAGGATATTGTAAATTTTAGTGTATGAATGTTGATCGAAAGGGTTTTTAAAATCCGAAACTGCGATATCTGATACAGGTCCGTTTTGTAAAATAAGATCTCTTACTCGTTTCAGGCTATCGTATATATCAGGGTAAGACGATTCGTCGAAATGGTGTACCTTGGTAAACAATAAATAAATTTCCTTGTCTGCGAATTTAGTGTTGAGAAATGAATTCGGTTCCTTTTCCGCGTTAAGGATTTCATCTCTATTTGGGTTGTCGTTTAGAATTTCAGAGACGTAGGGATTAGATTCGTCCATATCAATGGAAGTAGGAATTAGAATTATTTTATGGGGGAATTTTAATAGATTCTCGTTGTGTTCTTTTAGGACAGTGTCAAAAACGCTCTCTTTGTTACTAATCGTTTTTAGGAATTTGGAATAGTCGTCATTATTCAGGTTCGTGCTAGGTCGTTGAATGAGGTCTGTCGGTGAAGGGATATTGAGACCTTCGAGATCTAGGTCAAGATCTGCACTTCGAGGGCTTAAGTCTAGAGGGCCTAAGTCTATGAGTTCTGGTTCTACTTCTGGGGTTAACGGGAAGTCTGGAACAGTACTGGGACCAGGAATTGGGTTTTGATAAGGGTTTATCGCAGTATCTGAAGTAGGGTTACGACTGACATTTTCATTTAATAAGTTTTCATCATCGAAAGTAGTAGGGATATGAAATGGTAGTTCTAAAAGTGGATCCTCTAGTGGATTTTCGGAAATGGGATTCGGTGATAAGGTATCGGGGACTAGTAATTCTCCTTCTACAGGGTTGACCGGGAATCGGGATAGCGCATCGGCGTTGGAATTTATTTTGCCTCGTTTATGTACTATATTATAATCAAATTCTTCTAATTTTAAACGCCAGCGGATAAGCCTTGAACCTGGGTCTTTGCAGTTAAACAACCACTGTAGGGGTTTGTGGTCAGTGACTATAGTGAATCGATGTCCATAAAGATAGGGTCGGAATGCCTTAGTGCCGAAAACTATTGCGAGACATTCCTTTTCGGTGATGCTATAGTTGCATTCAGCTTTGTTGAGTGTTCGAGATGCGTAAGCTATTGGACGGTCTTTTCCTATTTGTCCTTGGGAGAGGATGGCAGATACAGCGTAATTTGAAGCATCGCATGTGAGTATAAAAGGTTGTGTAAAGTCGGGATAAGCTAATACTGGGGAGGTAGTAAGTTTATGTTGTAAATTCTCGAAAGCTAATTGTTGTTTATTTTCCCAGTTGAAAGGTGTATCTTTTTTTAGTAGGGATGTTAGGGGTTTAGCTAGTTTAGAAAAATCTGGAATGAAGCGTCTATAATAGGATACGAGTCCGAGAAAGGATTTTATGTCTTTTGCACATTTTGGTATTGGGAATTCAATGATAGCTTTTATTTTCTCTGGATTTGGTTTTACGCCTTCATTATTTATAATGTGCCCTAGGTATGCGACTTCTTTACGTAAAAACTCACATTTTTCAGGTTGTAGTTTTAAATTATATCTTCTAAGTCTTTCAAAGATGCAAGTAAGGTTTTGTATGCTTGAGGGGAGGTCTGGTGCGTATACCACGATATCATCAAGATATACGAAACAGCGAGAGCCTTGAAGGCCTGAGAGACATGTGTTCATTAATTTTTGTAAAGTAGAAGGGGCGTTTTTTAGACCAAAGGGCATTCTTGTAAATTGGAAATGACCTTGTGGGATTGAAAAGGCGGTTTTAGCTGCATCCTCTGGGGAAATAGGTATCTGATGGAATCCAGATGCCAGGTCTAATGTAGTGAAATATTGGCTTTTCCCTAACTGATCTAAAATTTCGGTTATCTGTGGAATGGGATAAGTTTCGCCTATTGTAACGTCATTCAGCTTTCTGTAGTCGATTACGACTCTCCATTTTCGTTGGCCTGATGCGTCTAATTTCTTGGGAACTACCCAGATTGGTGAAGACCAAGGTGAATCTGATGGCGTTACTATGTTCTGTTCCAACATCTTATTAATTTGGTTTTCTACTTCCTTCTTATGGCATTCTGGAAACCTATAGGATTTAGTTTGGATTGGGACGTCTGTGCTTGTCCTAATTCGATGCTCAGTGGCTGTAGTAAAGGTAAGTTGTTCGTTTGGGAGATGGAAGATATCAGAATAATCAGAGCAGACTTGTAACAGGCTTTCCGTTTCTTCACGGTTCAAATGGGAGGTTCTGAGTTGTTTGATAACTTCATTGGTTCTGGTGAGGGAATTGGGACTTGGTAATGATTTAGAAAGAGGTGAGTAAGGTTGAACGCGTAATTCTTCTAAAGTAAGGTTGAGGTCAGAATGAAGAACGGCAGGTTCCTCCGAAGTATTGGCTATTGTTATGTTAACGCGATTATTCTCTTTAACCTTGACAATGCAGTTTGCAATTAATAGGGTATTGGAAATGTGTTGATCTAGAATTACTCCTTCCAAGATTTCGGAGTTACTAACAGTACATTCGATTACAGTTTCTGTGCGAGGAGGTATAGTATAGAGTGGTTCAGAGAAGTTTAAGTTCATTGAATCATTTTCCATTTGTAATATTCTTTTACTGTAGTCGACCTGACAACTAAAATTCTTAAGCAGGTCGTTTCCGATTATACCTTCGTGACTTAGGCTTATATCATCGACGACATGAAATTCATGAAGTTTCATCGAATTATTAAATATGCGCATTTTAAAGCTCCCCAATGTGGGTGTTACTTCGTCACCGGGATCGATTCCTTTAAGTGTAATAATAACATTACTTAACCTTGGCATTTTAGAAATAGAACTTGATTTAATTAAACTTACGCAAGAACCCGTGTCAACTAGAAAAGAAAGGGGTTTATCTGAGACAGGAGTTTGGACGATAACATGTGGTAAGTATCTTTTCTCTGTGTTTTTATTAATTTCATAAATTCGAATGTTACGCTCCTTTTGTTTCAGAATTCGTGGGTGTGGAAATTCTGCTTCTGGATTGGAGGAGGGGGGTTCTAAAGAAGATTCGTTAGGATTCAGAGGATTCAGTGATTTAGTAGGATTCGGAGGATACAGTGATTTAGTAGGATTCAGAGGATTCAGTGATTTAGTAGGATTCAGAGGATTCAGTGATTTAGTAGGATTCAGAGGATTCAGTGATTTTGAATTACTGTATGTTGTAGCATGTGTGGTTGAAATGTCGTTTTTATTTGACTTTTTAGATACAGTGGATACAGAGGGGTTAGAGGTACCGACTTTGATTTTGTAAGGGTAATTTCCCGGGCGATACCGGACGGGAAATTTTAATAGTTTAAATGTTCTTTGTGATCGACTTCATCAACTCCCGTATCATCTGAGCAGTCAACGGTAAAGGTTCTGTGAGGTGGATTTTGAGGCAAGTTATTTGGCGTCGGAGTATTAGGTTGATATCGGCTATTATTATACTGTCGTTTACGGCAGTTTTCAATTGCGTGTCCTATATTCTTACAGTAACGGCAGACTAGATCCCCCGTGTTTATTTTCCTTGTGAAGTCGGGTCGCGGATTTTGTGTGTTTCGGGGGCGATGTAACTGCGTTTGAAAATCACGTTTAGGAGTGAATTTGGTCCTTTCGGCGTAGTTGGAATTTGGTAAGGCTACTTTCCTGTAAGAGGCTGATAATATTTTTTCTTCGGCTACTGCAAATCCTACAGCTGAATTTAATGAATCAGGGTCACGACAACGCACTATCTGGGAGAGTCGTGGGTGGAGACCTACGGTGAATGTGTGTAACGCGAGGTCCTCCATTGCTGCAACGCGGCCCGCCATTTCCGTTTTCTTTTTAATTGACATTTTAATTTCAGTGAGTAATTTAGACAATATTGTCTCAATTTTAAGAGCATACTGGTTTACCGTTTCTGTTGAACCTTGTTTACATTCCTGCAATTCAGAAAGTAGGTGAGTATAATGCTTCCTGTCTCCAAATTGTTGTTTTAAGAATTCTATGAACTGTTCGAAACATTCAAATTCCTTTATACTGCACGTACTTTCGGCCCTATCAGTTAGTTGGCTTAGTATGTACTTGAATAGTATTGGTTTTTGGAATTTGTTAGCTAAATTACACGCACTCTGACAGTTGGAAATAAATGGGTTTAACTTTTCTCTGGACCCATCGAATGGTTTTATGAATTTAAGTAGAACATTTAATTCTATTTTTTCTATTGTTTCTACGCGTGACGTAGAACCGTCGCTGGGAACACTAGTAGTTTTTTTCGGGTTTTTCCTGTTTGGCATCACTCCTGGTTGTCATTATGACGATTTAGTAGAATACAACACAAGATATAGATTAATAACAAAAATAATGTATGTAAAAAATCTTATCCACACTAAGCTAGCTTAGAACTAAGAATTGAGACCTTATCTGTGCGTCACTGCACGGTGTCCGGATGGTTAATATAAACAATCTGATTGCAGTATTTAGTCTACAATTCTACAGCGATAGAAAGAATTAATAATATGATATTGTATTATATTAAAGTTAATATTAGGATTGTACAAAAAAAATGCAGTTACGTTGTTGAGTGTGGCTTTGAGTTCAGTTGGAAATTCTCTATAGCGATTTATGATGTTTGACTCACTGGAACAGCGCACTTAGGAACAGGATCATGATGAGATGCTCGTCTGGTCTGCAGCCAGTAGTTACACACAGCTGGATAACACGGACTTCCGTGTATGAATCAGCTTCAGACTTCACTTAAAGCACTTGCACAAGTTGGTCATACGAAATGATTGACTAGTATAGTATTTATCTGCACTCACTTTTGGAAACTGGGTTTAGCACTTCATTAGGGTTTTTAACACAATTTACGAGTTGATTTCAGAGACGTATTTGGGTGAGGGATTTTCGAAATCCCACCGCTGCCACCAAAATGTTATGCGGGACCTTGAAGTTAGCTTTTTAAAAAAAGTATTTAAAACACTGAAGGTTATTTATTTGAATTAAATAAAGGAAATAGAAATATTTAGGAATTAGAATAATGAATCCGACCCGAACCGAGTTCGATTGTAGACTGACGCTCCGATGCGCTCAGGGTTTATATCGGTTTTATGAATGCTGGCTCAGCAAGACCAGGGTCTGTTAGTCAGCCCTAATGCCTACATCGACGGGGTGTAACAGAGCGCTGTGTCCACGGTTCGGCCATCGCAATGGTGGCACTCAGGCGTTGGCTCCTTGCGGATCAGACACAGGTGATCTCTGAAGCATCCATTTCCGGTGATCACCAGCGTCAACCGGTATGAGAGGGTCCCGTGATGCCTCTCTAGGAAATCCTCCATAACGGGTCTTACCGCCGCGATAACGGCGTGCCCAGCGCTCGGTTGCTCAAGTCGTTCCTTCCACTCCTCCACTAGGACCTGGCGGAGTTGGGCTTTCTGATCCTCGATTTCTCGAGACTCAGGACACCGACCAAACACCAGCGCCTCCTTGCGCCACTGATACAGAGCCGCAAGGGCCCTCGCCTCCAGGCCCCACGGTGGAGTTCCAGCCAGGAGACTCGCCGCTTCAAAGGAGATCGTGCGGTACCCCCTTATGACCCTGATAGCCAGCACTCGCTGTGGTCGTCGCAGTAGTGCGACGTTGCTGGCCTTCAGGGTCTTCGCCCATACTGGGGCTCCATAAAAGGCCATGGACCGCACAAGCCCCAAGCAAAATCTCCTACAGGAGTCATCGGGTCCGCTCATGTTGGGCAGCAGCCGCGCCAATGCACGCGTTACTCCAACTAACTTGGGGACCAGACCTCGGAAATAGTATGCGAAGTCCCATCGGCTATCAAGTACGAGCCCCAGATACCTTATCGAGGGCTCGATGCCGATGCGAGTGCGTCCTACTATAAGGCTAGATCCCTCAGGTGGCTTCCTCCGAGGCCCGTGAAAGAACAAGGTCTCGGATTTGTGCAGTGAAACTTCAAGACCCAGCCGCCGAATCCGCTCCACGACTTGGGCAGCCCGGCCGTGGCTTTCAGGGTTGCCTCATGGTGCGTTCTGCCGCACGCCGTCTCGAGCGTGTCATCCGCGTAGCACGTGACGGCGAAACCATCCAGAAAGGCACCACGAAGAACCCAGTTGTAGTCGATGTTCCACAAGAGTGGCCCTAATACCGACCCCTGTGGGACACCGCACGACATTTCACGTCTACCGAGACCGGTCATACTTGGGTAGACGACGGCTTTATCTGATAAACATGCCCACTATGCGGCGGAGGTAGAGAGGCACTTCGTGATACACGAGCGCCTCCCTGATGCAACTCCAGGGCATAGTGTTGAACGCATTGGCGATGTCCAAGGTCACCGCCAACATCACTTCCCCGAGGGAAACCGCTCCCTCCGCCAGAGCCCTCACGCGCATGATCGCATCCACGGTGGAGCGCCCCTGACGGAAACCGTACTGGGTTTGCACACCTCGTCAAGCAACCCTATAGGCCGGTAGGCGGATGGTGAGTCCGCCGGGCGCCCCTCCTTTCGAATGAGAACCAGTTTCTCCATCTTCCACAATTTCGGAAACTGGCCCTGCTCGAGGCATGCGCTGAAGAACCCTCTCAATCGGGGCTCGAGAGCTACGTCATCTAAGGCCAAGACCCACGCTCGGCCTGGAATGCCATCGGGTCCTGAGGCGGTGTTGTTGACTTTAAGGCGTAGCACCGCCACCCTTAGTTCTGCCCAAGTGACCTCAGGCACTTCGTCGTCATCCACGTTAGGCGCCTCGAGCGCCGGAGGCGGAGCCATCTGTGGTGGGGTGTGTGCCACCACTTGCGATGGGAACAGGGAGCCGACAAACCCTTCAAGCAGTTCTTGCTGAAGACACCGGGTCAGCGGCGGGGCCCATGGGCACATCTTGCCCCTAACCATACGGTAGGGGCGTCCCCCGGATCCGCTCTAGTGTCTCCAGTAACTCGCGGCGGGCCTTACTCTTGGCCCGCTTTATTGCTGCATGAAGGGTCCTCTTGGCAACCTTGTAGCGCCGCCTCTCGGGTCGCCGCATCTACGGGGCGGCGACGCCTTCTGCGTGCGATCTCCGGCGACCACCAGTAGACCCGGCGCCTCGCAGTATTGGGCTGAACCATAGGCATCGCCGCGACCCAGACGCCGATCATGGACTCCCAGAACCATTGTGCCTCAGCATCAATGTCGACAGGCCTGTCCGGCGCAGGGGCCCGGGCCTGTACGATAGCGGCTTCCAGGAGGAGCTCCCGATCTAAGCGCTTGAGTGCCCAACGTGGTTCAGGTGGAGCCGGTCTGACTGGCGCGCGACTTGCAGGAGCGGAGACGTGAAACCGAATATATCGGTGATCCGAACCCGTCTCCTCCCCCACAACGACGCGCCAGCCCCGGACACGATGCGCTAGCGCGGGGCACGCGAACGAGATGTCCACTCCGCCACGGCGAGCCTAAATTCGTCCGCCGTCACGGAGTCGTCCAGGCCCGTGATGCGTACTTCGGCGCATTTCGTGGGCCTGGAAACTCGGACTATACGGAAGGAATTGTGCGCTATCTCTTATTATCGTTGTAAATCAATACTACAAGCACACGTCGGAAAGAGTGACCCACGTGCTACGATGTAAAAAAACTTGTCTATGCAATGCAAACTCTTTATGTGTTATGGTATCCTAATCATCATAAAACTACTAGGTTTAAACTATTGATTTGCGACTGAACTAAGTTGGTGAGAAGGAAACATGCGCTCTCTTTTACTCTCGTTGTAAGTCAATAACTATAACCGCATGGAGGGTGGCATCCATGACCTACGTGCTACGATGAAAACAAACCTGTCGATACAAACTCTTTATATTTTATGATATCCTAATTACAGAGAGGTACAATGGTGGGTGGATCCTCCTCTTGGTATTTCAATATTACAAATACTACTATTTACTATTACTAATATCATTTACAAAGTAACTTTTTTTATCATTTATAGTTGTAAAGTAGTAGTTGCAAAGTATGAGTAGAGAGTAGAATTATTAGTAATTATATCGCGCACTTATGCTCTGAGTGTAAAATTATTTTTTCCTAAGAAGTTACAAGTTATTAATCATCATATTTATAAAAAACCGGTCAGGTACGAGTCGAACTCGTGCGCCGAGGGTTTCGTACCTACCTAGATTTTACGTAGATTTTCGCGAAAATTTGTAAGTACCAAAATTTATCTTAATTTTCAACTTTTTTATTTTTTGGCAGTGGTCTCGAACCTACCGATTTTTCGGTATTTCTACCGATATGGGCTCTGTTATATAACGATTTTTCTACGATTTGAGAGTATACATGGAAATTCTCCCGATTTTTCTAACGATTTTACACTTTTAAGTTGGTAACCCTTTTCATTTATGTTTAATGATACGGGGAAGCCCCTAATAATATGAACCTAGTGCAGAATGTTCCATATATTTTGGGGAATACCCTTGTATCCTACAATTCGATGTTATTAAGGGGCTTTCCGCTCGGGAATTTACCTGTCTAGTCTATATAAACAGGAATTAGGTTTTATTTTTTTCATTAATTTTCTTAGCTTTGAAGAGAGAGTACCTAACCTAAAGAGTGCCTACAAAATCAGATCATTAAGTTAAAATGTCGTCTGACGAGGAGTCAAGCCAAGCACAAGTGTGAGCGTAAGAAGAAAAAAATATCTACAATATTATAGAAAAGAATGGGAAGAACAATTTCCAGCCTGGCTGCAAGATAGTCGTAAAGGCGAAAGCTATGCCTATTGTAAGAGGTGTAATAAAGATATCAACATCACATCAGGAAAAGACGCTATAAAGAAACATAGTTCTTCACAAGCACACTCAGTATCATCAAAGAATATAAAATCACAACCGAAGATATCATCATTTACTGTGACCAAAACTCAAAAATCTGATACACTGGTTAAGCAAGGTGTTTTTTTTTTTAATTTTTATGATACTACTTACATTGTTATATTATTTTGTTTTCTACTTATCGGTTTATAGAAGCAGTGGATAAATTTAGATCCTAATCGCTACTAGATATACCTTCATAATTTTAATTCTTTATTTTAATTTTAGGTGAAATAAGATTAGCCTCGTTTGTTGTTGAACACAATCTACCATTCACTATTATGGAGCATCTACCGAAGCCGATGCAAGCCGTTTGTCCTGATTCAAAAATAGTAAAAGAAATAAAATGCTCTTCTACCAAAACTCATGACATAATTGATCATATTATAGGTAAAGAAAGTTTCAATAATTTATGTGAAGATCTAGGGCAAACTAAGTTTTCGCTTATTATTGACGAGTCCACTGATCTTAGTACAACCAAACACTTGTGCTTAGTCGTGAGATATGCGAAAATGAATCGTATTAAAGATTGGTTTTTAGCTCTTACTCCATTAGAAGAAGCTAATGCAGCAACCTTATTTGAACACATTGTAAACTTTTTTAGAAGCAATAATTTTCCATATAAAAATAATCTAATAGGTTTTGCATCTGATGGGGCAAGCGTAATGATGGGACGTAATAATTCTGTAGTAACATTGCTGCAAAATGAAATTCACAACATTTTTATACTTAAATGCGCCTGCCATTCGTTTCATCTTTGTACGTTATATGCTTGTACCAAATTGCCACGCTTTATAGAGGATCTTGTAAGAGACATTTACAACTACTTTTCTTCTAGCCCAAAAAGAGTGGCAGAGTTTAAAAACTTTCAAATTTCAAATGATGATTTCAAATCTACGACATAAATACACAGGATTCGAATTATCGTGTATTCAGAAATGAAAAATGCATTTAAATATGGTCACTATGACAAAACATCGACATATTTGTTTATTGTCAAATCTTTATGGCTGCGTTCATAATATAAGATAAATCTGAAGAATTTGTTTTATTGAATGCACTTTTCTCAGAAACTACTGATTCGAATGGAAAATATTTTTTATTGTTGGATGGGCTATTCAACATTTCATTTACCTAGGAAGGTTGGCTATATAACATTACAATGAATAGGAACAATACATCAATGAAAAATATTGCGGAAACGCAGATAATTTATTCCGTTTGAGAGTCGTAGAGGAAGTTGCGTAGGGTCAGCTAGTGACTATTATAATGTCGCTTAAATTTCGATTTTACTAGTCGATAGTTCCTTAGTGAAAAGTTGCATTCGTGTTATTTTAATAATAATAATAATAATAAATCTCTTTATTGTACACAAGGTATAAATATATAAAGATTAACTTAGGTTAGACAGGTATAAATGGCGGCCTTATCGCTCAGAGGCAACTCTTACAGGCAACCTTAGTATGGAGAGAAAAACATAAAGGCAAGGAGGTGTAGGGTAGTGGCTGGTGTACTAAGAAAATACGAGTAGATTAGAAGAGGAAATCAATGTAGCATCTATATAAATATAAAAAAAGTGATAATTACTAAAAAATAACTGGTAGGGCTGGGTCTAGGACTCTGATACGACTTAGGTGAATATATGACATAGGTACTAGAAGGAATATGCAATATACTATATGCTAAATAAGACTAGTGGTGTTATTAGATACATACAAGTAAATAAATAAAATAATGTGATTTATAAATACACGCAACTGTATATACTTAAATATATCTATAGTATATATTAATAATATACAAATAATAATACAAATATATATACTTAAATATAAGAAATAATGTAACCTTACTGACTTAGAAGGCGGTTAATAATTATTGTACATTTATGTCTCCTAGGTAATGTGCTTTCACTTGTTTCTTAAAGGAATAAAGTGTTTGTGCACGTCTTATTACGACCGGTAGGGCGTTCCACAACCGAACCGCTGTAACAGAGAAGGAGACGTCGAGGAATTTAGTGGAATGTCCCGGCATTTTTTGATTGCAGGTTCTCAGACGATCTCAACAGCTTGGGGTGTGTGTCATTTGAGAAAGTAAACCGTGATTTGAGGTAACGTGGAGTAAAAGGATTAAATAGAATATTATAGAGACGAGAAAGAATATGTGCATCCCGGCGAAGGCGAATGGGTAACCACTTAAGCTTCTTGCGATATTCAGAAACATGATCTTATTTGCGGAGTCCAAATATGAATATAAGATTCATATTTGGACTCCGCAGAGATTTTGGAGTCTCTCAAGCTTATTCAATTGGTCTTCAGTAAGATCTAGATAGCTGGCATCAGCATAATCAAGGATGGGGAAAAGAAGGGATTGTACAAGAGCAATTTTGGTTAGAGTAGGTAGAAAGTTGCGTAGTCGGCGTAACGACCCTGCAGCGGCAAACATTTTACGACTCAGTTCTTGTAACTGAGGACCCCAGGATAAGGTACTATCCATGTATATCCCCAGGTTCTTGACCTTATTACTGTACGGAATAGGTGTACCATTGCAAGTAATTTGAGGCAGTTTTGTCCAGTCAATTTTGGAGATCATTCGCGAGCTTCCAATGACAATGACCTGAGTCTTAGTTGGGTTGATTTTCAGGCCGTGGGAGTTGCTCCACCTACATATTTTACCAAGGTCAGCATTTGTAGTGCCTACAGCATCAGCAAGATTAGCCAGTGAAGCCTTAGCATAGATCTGGAAATCATCCGCGTAAAGGTGGTAGGAAGAAGATAGTTCATTGGTGATAGTGTTTATAAAAACAGAGAAAAGTAGCGGAGATAGCACGCCGCCCTGTGGTACACCGGCTGTAGTACTGCACCAAGAAGAAACAGTGCTTTCAATACTAATGCGCAGCCGGCGACCAGACAGGTAGTTGCGAAACCAGTCAATCACAGTTGGAGATATGTTAAGAGAGTGTAATGTACACAGACAAACGTCAAAGTCAACAGTGTTTGTCAGCATTACTGAAGTCCAGCAATGTTAGGACTGTAAGCTCACCATTCTCCATAGCAGATCTGATGTCCTCCGTAATATGAACTAGGGTAGTAGGGTTACTGGATTTAGGAGCAGGTTTTTGGATAGGAAACTTGTAAGTTGAGAATGAATAAGACGTTCAAGGACCTTGGAGAGAAAGGGGAGGACGGAAATAGGGCGGTAATCAGAAAAGGATGCAGGGTTTTTCTCTAAGTATAATAATCCTGACTCTACGAGCTGTGGACTTATAATCTATCTCTGCGCCATGCGTTAAGCAGTCCAATATATAATTCTTACAAACGTTCGCTTTTGTAAAATTAATGAGACTTGGAAAAATCACTTCCATATTACTGTACCCGTCTTCCTATAGGCCAACATAGTTCCATGTTCCAATGCGAATGTGTGGCAATAAATTACGCCGCCACAATGGCGATGTCAAGGGGTATTAAGGACTATAACATCCGACTACTGTCAGACAGCATGGCCGTCCTAAAGGCACTGGAAGGTAATACAAGGAACTCTGGTATTGTCTTCAAATGCCATCAAGCATTGGAGCAGCTTGCCACATTAAATGGGGTACTCCTCCAATAGATTAAAGCGCACAGTAACTCACACGGGAACGACGCTTTAGATCGGAAGGTCTGTAACGAGCTCGATATGGACAGCCTTGACTGCCAGACAAACAAAGATGCATATATATGCTTTCAAAAGCTTGCACCCTCGCCCCTTCCGATCAGCTATCAGTATTGGCCCGGCATAATCGACACTACTATTTAAAAATGGAAACTCCAAATGAGTTCTGTCAGAGGGCAACTGTCCAATGATTTGTTGCACATTTTGGGTTTTGTATCTAAAAAATTCTATGCGGCGTTTTACTACAGATTTAGACAGGTTTCTACCGCCAAGAGGCCAAATCATTTGACGGATATTTGTTAACAATAGTTGAGGGCCGGCATGAAGTAAAATTCTATGTTGCATTTCGAATAACATTTTAGTAAATGATGCTTGCCGCAAAGTAAACTGGATGCTTTACCCCATATTCATAGGGGGAATTATCCAATCTGCCACCTACACGAATAATGTTATCAATATCTAGAAAGGGAGTCAAAGAAATAAGTCTGTTCCTGCGTGGCAATGACTTCGCCTATCGAAGTATAGCGTACTCATCTGGAAACATTTCAGATTGAACTACACGTAAGAGTATAGATAAGGCATTTTTAAGTTCCTTAATAGAAACAGGACCTGTGACTTTAAAGTTAAGGTTTCTTTTTTCTTTTTAAATTGTATATGAATCTTTGAATGAAGGCAACCTCCATGAAGGCAACATATCGTGTCTTGAAACTTGTATCATGGAGGAAACGACGTTCCAGAGATAAAAATCGGCGTTTGGTCCTTTCGTATAATAATAATAATAATAAATATTTAGGAATACATGAATCAGGCAAGATAGAACACAGTGTAATTAGGGATCAAATAACGAAAGAATATTTTGAAAGGATTAAAAAGCTGCTAAATACACATCTCAATTCACGTTCAATAGTAAAAGGTATAAATACATATGCTATTCCGGTGCTACTATATTCGTTTGGTGTTATCAATTACAAAATTAGTGATCTCAAGAAAATAGATGTCAAAACAAGAAAACTATTGGCAATGAACAAGGCACATCTGTTTTATCTTCGAGTAACGCAGCGAAAGTATAAATTAAAAGTGGACTGTATTTTAAAGCGATTTATTACACTGGACATGTAATATGGAATTTGTAATGCGTGTGTCTTGTGCGCCGCTCGGTCGTCAAGTGAAGGGGCTCGTGACACCTTCAATTGCCGCAATCGTCGCTCCCGGCACGCTTCGCCGCGCCCTCCGCGCCCTCCGCTCCCTCGCAGGTTGCCCACGCGCCTCACGCGTGAACATCCTCCCGCCTCTTGACCTCTTCAAAGGGAAGAGGGCAAATGTTGTTGAACCCTCTGGTCACCTTGCCTCTCTTCGTCCTTAACTCCGCCACTCTTGTCACGCCGTCGAGTCCAGGAAAAGTGCGCACCACGCGACCCAAAGCCCAAACTAGCGGTGGAAGCGCCCTATCCCGAAGAAGCACGAGCATCCCCTCAATAAGCATGCCAGATGATGCAGACCACTTAGTTTTTTTCTGTAGTAAAGAAATGTATTCATTAGAGAATCTTTGCCAGAAGTGCTGTCGGATGCATTCAATCCTCTTGAACCGGTTGAAGCAGCTGATGTTCTTCTCAGGAATCTGCGGATACGGTACAGACGTAAGTGGTCGTCCAATTAAGAAGTGGGAAGGAGTGAGAGCAGAGAAATCGGAAGGATCAGTGGATAGAGGTGTCAAAGGACGAGAATTTAAAACGTCCTCGATTTGACACAGACAGGTTGCTAACTCTTCGTAGGTGAAGTTAGTAAGACTTAACAACCTTCTTAAGTGATGTTTCATAGAGCGAACTGCTCGCTCAGCCATTGCATTGAAATGAGGTGAATATGGAGGTGAAAATGAGAACCTGATTCCCTCACGAGACATCTCACATGCAACATCAGAAGATGAGTCTGATAAGAATTTTTGTAGATCGTTATTGGCTCCGACAAAATTCGTGCCATTATCAGACAAGATGCTTTGAGGTTTACCACGACGAGAAATAAAGCGATTCAACGCTGCAATGAAGCCCTCCTTTGTGAGGTCAGTGACGGGCTCCAAATGTACTGCTCTGGTTGCGTGACAAACGAAGATGCACAGGTACGATTTTATGAGCTTACAGCCCCGACCTTTACGGTCTGCTATGAGTATTGGACCAGCATAATCTATACTGCAATCAAAAAAAGGGTATTCTAACCTAGTTCTAGTTATAGGCAGTTGTCCCATTATGGGCTGTACATTTTGACATTTTAATCTAAAACACTTAACACATTGTCTGACCGTTGACCTTGCGAGATTCCTGCCACCCAACGGCCAATAATTAAGACGCAAATGCGCTAGTAAAAGTTGAGGACCTGCATGTAGCATTTTTAAATGTTGCATGTGAAACAGAATTTTTGTTAAGTGGTGTTTACTACAAAGCAATATTGGGTATTTAGTACTATAGTCGTAAGGAGAATTATCGAGCCTACCACCTACTCGTACGGTATTTTCAGAATCGAGGAATGGCGTTAATGAAATTAATCTATTTTTCCGCGGTAGAGATCTTCCCGACTCCAAAAAACCCAACTCCGTAGGAAACATTTCTCTTTGCGCGCTGCGTAGTAAACACATTAATGAAGCAGTTAACTCATCACTAGAAAGAGCGCCTTGTAATTTAGACTTAGAATTTTTTAAATTGTAAATAAATCTGTTAATATAGGCTAAGACTCTTTGTAAGCGATTGAAACTAGAATGATAATGAATTAATGATTGTATGATATTTGGTGATTGATTTGAATTAGATAAATGATTAATATATATAAACTGGGAAATCACTTCAGGCAGATCCTGCTTCACGCTGTTAGAGGGCATAGTAGGCCAGTCATGCTCATGATTTTGTAAAAACCTAGGGCCTGACCACCATAGATCATTATCACCGATTGAGTCGGCTTTCGCCCCGCGCGAGACAAGGTCTGCCGGATTGTCTTTCGACGGCACATACCTCCACTGTGACAGGTATAAATCATCAGTCTTCTTATAGTACACAGTCTTGCCATCTCAATATTGAGTCTTATAACGGTGACTATAGGGTTTATTTGGACTGTCTTATTCTGCCTGCAATTACAAAGGTTTTGCCCACTTCCTATATCAAGACAGACAATATTCCTATTCCGTCAGGCCTTTTATTAGCTGACCCTACCTTTAATATTCCGTCTGTAGTTGATATTTTACTTGGGGCTGAAACATTTTGGAGCGTCGTAGGCTCCTCTACGATTGACTTAGGCAAACAAATGCCAAAGTTATGTGAAACTAAATTCGGATGGATCGTATCCGGTCCGGTTTTCAAAGGTAATTTATCCTCTTCTCAACGCTCACATCTTTGTAATCTTGTCAATCCCATTGACAAACCTGATCTGTCTAAATTCTGGGAACTCGATGCTGTTTCTCCGATGCACTCATTATCTCAGGAGGAAAGGGCGTGCGAGTTGAGCTTTACTCAGAACACACTCAGAAACAAGGATGGTAGATTTATTGTTACAATGCCCTTGAAGACCACTCCAACAGTTTTAGGAGACTCGTACACCATGGCGAAACATCGCTTCTTTTCATTAGAGCGACGTTTTCAACGTGATCCTGACTACAAGGCTAAGTATGTTGACTTCATGGCAGAATACGAACGCCTAGGTCACATGACTGAAAATGTTAACAAACCAGCACCACATTTAGGTCATGACGTTGAATACTTCATACCACACCATGGTATACTAAGAGAGACAAGCACCACCACTAAACTGAGGAGTGTATTTGATGCATCAGCTCCATCAACTTCGGGATTTTCCCTCAATGACCTTCAAGTGGTAGGTCCTAGGGTACAGGATGAACTTTTATCGATTTTGTTGCGATTCCGACAGCATAAGCTTTCATTGTTTCATTACTTACTCGGTTGGGCGGAAGCGGTGCGCGGTCGATCATAATCGGCGGGCGCACGGTGTTCCGTTCCAAGCGTGCAGAGTGGCGACGTGGCGGCAACGCTCGTCGCCGTACAACTCCCGCGTGATCCAGCTCGAAGGACCAATGTTTTATCTTCGAGTAACGCAGCGAAAGTATAAATTAAAAGTGGACTGTATTTTAAATCGATTTATTACACTGGACATGTAATATGGAATTTGTAATGCGTGTGTCTTGTGCGCCGCTCGGTCGTCAAGTGAAGGGGCTCGTGACACCTTCAATTGCCGCAATCGTCGCTCCCGGCACGCTTCGCCGCGCCCTCCGCGCCCTCCGCTACCTCGCAGGTTGCCCACGCGCCTCACGCGTGAACACATCAACAAAAGGCAGAAGTAAAGCCAGCGGCGTGCACAGGATTATGACACTAGGTATGCGGCGGAGTAGGAAAACAATATAATTTAATCGTGTGTACACAACCACACAGCCATACCACGGTACTATTATAATACAGTACTCCAACTTCATACAAACGGACGAAACGCGAGCTATACCTCGCGCCTCGATCTCGGGGTGCGCTCGGGGCGCAGACAGTCACGGCTGTACCGCAGTGTCGAACGGCCGGTGTGTTGTTTTTTTAACAATAACCGCGCGATTTTTTCTCTAAAAATCAGTTAATATGACGAGTAGGAAATATTGTCCTGTTTTTGGTTGTATGAATTCGTCAATAACGCATCCAGACATAAGTATTTTTAAATTACCTGGAAACTCTGAAAGGTAACACTATAATAATTTTACTTTACTTAATAATAATTAATAAAATAATAATTTTACTTACTAGTAGGTAGGCACATAATATGTGTCTTTTTAATGGATAAGTATTTCCTTTTATCTCACGAAAAAAAAGGTGTTTGGATTAATAAATAAAGCGAATGGAGTAACGGAAAGTTACTGAGACGAGTGAAATAGGTAGTTATTTGCGGTTCTGAATGAATCGTGATACGGTAGGTACCTACTTACGCTTGTGTTAAAACTTCGGTGCATGTGTGTTTTGTTACTTTGCATAATTCAAAGTAAAGACGTGGTATTTTATTATTAATAATATTTGTTTATTATCTGTGTGTATGAATAATACTAGAAAAATTTTTGGAACGAAGTTCCTTATCGCGCGTTGTGAAAGGGGGCTAGACGGAAAAAATTCTTACGAAAATTGGTCACGACACTTTTTGCTATAGTAAGCTATTGTAAGCTGTGCGGCGTCGCATGTTTCTCTGTCTGTCTCTCTCTCTCTCTTATAGAAAGCAAGCCAGATATTTTCATTTCTATCTTTTTATGTCAGTCATTCAGCGCCATCTATCGAATAGATAGGAAATCATTTCTCAAGGAGATTTTACCAATGTATAAATTGTTTTAATTAGAAACCAACTGAAAAATATGTAGGTAATAGCCGCTTTCATAGATGGCGTTGTAATTAAAATGTGCCGAATCAGTTTTACTCGATCGTTACAACTTCGTTCCTATCGAGTGTCCCACGACACCAAACGGCTTTTTTTTACCGTCTGTGTGTCATTTGATAGTTTTCGAAATTTTCACAAAGTGTTTCTGCTGCTACTATAACAACATATACCACTAAAAACTGGTTTTATTTTCTCGGTATTAACAACAACAGCTAGACTCATATATAATATTTAGATGTTTGAGGGTTGTGATTTTAAAACATTCGTAGTCAGCTGTTCAGCTTTTTAATAATTAATTAATTGGTGACCAAAGAATTTTTGTTTTGAGTTGTTGCGAGTTGTAGGTAGGTACCTAATTTATGGAGACGTTAATAAGCTGAGATAAAAAGTTACTTACTCGTCAGCTGTTTCTTGCATTCTAGTTGAGTAGGCAGGTGTTGGAGTTTTGTAACGCGTATGGAGAAAGCACATTTTTTTATTTTATAGAAGGATTTTTAAGCTATTGTATAGCTTTTATCGCGGGCTCTGAGCGCGGCGCGGCGCGGTGACCGAATCAAGAAATTCGCAGATTTTTTTCTTAAAAAAAATAATGTAATGCAACAGTTTTACCGCGGCAGTCTCCGAGAGTGCCACATGTATTTTTTTTTTTCAGACGTCTTCAATGGTTGCAACTGATCCGGCGAGATGATTTGGAAAACAAACCGAACTTTAGTTCCTACCAAGTTTGTGAAAAACATTTTAATTTGGAGGATGTATTACATTCATCAAATAGAAAACTTTAAAAAAAGAATGCCCTACCATTGTTGATGCTGCCAAGCTTAGCTAGTACTGATCCAGGAGTCTCTCTAAAAGAAGATAAACAAACCCAAACTGCTCCGTTGGTAGGAAATGAAAATAGTACACAGACTGAAAATGCAACAAATGAAATCTTTGCTCAAATCTCAACGAGTCTCTCTAGCAACACTCCAAGAAAAAGAAAATTGAAACTTGAACTCCTCCAATGCAGAAAGAAAATAAAATAATTAAATTTACCAATCAAAAAACAACACGCATTTTTATTGAACACTTTCTATTCAATATACAAAGTATTTCATTTTCATTTCATTTCATTTTCATTCATTTTATTTATATAAAAAGGATATTTACAATCACAAATCTAAATAGAAACAGAAAGTAGGCAAATATAATTAAAATGCTGGAGACGGGCAGCCCTAACGCATGTTTACGTACCGCGCGGCTGTAGGCATTTATTTCTATCATGCGGCCGAGTTACACTACTGTATTATAATTGTACCGTGGCCATACGTTTCCGTTTTGCTGGTTTAATTGTTGTAACTCGGGTACACAACTACTTTTAGACACAATTTTAATCTTTTCACTGAATGGCAATTGTGAGAACTTGTTATTTTTAATTTTTAATAGACATACATTTTCCACACTAACTCACAATCAAATAACATTTTGAAAAAATCAACGGAACTCAGTAATAAACTGTTAAATGTACACACTTTCAAATGTTAAAATGAAAAATAAAACTATACTTATATTGGCGGAAAGAAATTGGTAAACAAAGTTTATCACATGAAAAAAGCAATATGGCCCCCGCGAACACGAAACATATCTGCTAATTAAACAAATAAAATCTTACCATATTCAAAATTCATAATCCGCATACATGATTTATTATATTTCTGACTATTGTTGTTTAGTCGATTTATAGGCAACGAACATTTCCGATTCCTGCCGAACGGCGAACTTCAGTAGCCTGCGGCTGGAGGCGGGGAAATAAAATAAATGGGTGTGTGCGTTTGTGAACTGTGCACGGACACCAAAGTTACTACACACATGCGAACAAATTTCCTGCGGGACGCGACGGCATGAGTTAGTTGGTTAGGAACAACGCCGCTTGCTTGTCGGTAAACGCCTGGCAAACATAATGTTTATTGTTTGTGTGCTTGTGCTTTTTATAAAATAGTAGGCGTTTTTAACTTATTATATTATGTTTATTCATTTATTTACTATTAATTAAAGTAATCTAAAACGTATGAACGTTTTATTAAAATGTCTGTGAATAGCAAGTAAAGCACTGCATTTCTGCCTACAAGGAGCGCACGCCCCTGTTCGGTATTCCTTGACGGCTGAATATGTCTTTTAGGCTATTAATTACACTGTAAGCCGTCATACTATGTAATTTAACTAATTCAAAAAATTTATTATAATAATCGATTAATAATAAGTAATTCTCACCTTTAAATTGAAATAAATCTAGTTAAGTTAAGAAGTTACAAACAGGTCATGGTTCAAAGTAGGAGACTTTGAACCATGACCTGTTTGTAACTTCATGACACATTAACTCCTCCTTCTGATTATTTTTTCTATGTGTTAAACATATACTGCAAGTTTGAATAATGTTTTCTATGTCATTATTTATACCAGGCCAGAATATCAATTCTCTCGCTCTAAGCTTGCACTTTTCTATGCCCATGTGACCTATATGAATTCTTTTAAAAATATCTTTCCTCATACTTTTAGGAATAACAATCCTATCAGATTTCCAAATCGTGCCATACGATATCGTTAAATCCTGCCTAAAATTCCAATATGGTTTAATTATATCAGATAATTCTCGTTTATTGCAAGGCCAGCCTTTCAAGATGCATTTTTTTAATTCTATCATCTCTTTGTCTACCTCTAATTGCTTTTGAATATTTATGAACTGTGAATCCGTAAAATATTCACACTTATTTTTCGTACTGTCACTAATTAATAAACAAACTTCATCTGCCACACTAACAATGTTATCAGAGACCTGTTTCTCGCCGCCACTCACCGGTGACTCATGCTCATAAGCACGCGATAGTGCGTCGGCTATATATAAGTATTTACCTGGCTTGTAGATTAAAGTAAACGAATAACGCTGCAATCTCAATAACATTCGCTGCAATCGAGCCGGAGCGTCAACAATTGGTTTTTTAATGATACTAATCAATGGTTTATGGTCCGTTTCTATTGTTACATCTCATCATCAGCCTATCGCAGTCCACTGCTGGACATAGGCCTCTCCCATTGCACGCCACTAAGATCGATTTTGGGCTTCTCGCATCCAGCTCCTGCCAGCCATCTTGCGCAAATCGTCACTCCACCTGGCCTGTGGGCGTCCTACACTACGTTTGCCGAGACGCGGTCTCCACTCAAGAACTCGTTTTCCCCAACGGTTATCGATTCTGCGGCTAATATGGCCAGCCCACTGCCACTTCAGCTTGCTGATCCGGTACGCTATGTGGGTGACCTTAGTTCTCTGCCGGATCACCTCATTTCTGATGCGATCCCTTAGAGAAACGCCGAGCATAGCCCTTTCCATAGCACGTTGAGCGACTTTGAACTTGTGGACCAGCCGTACCGTAAGTGTCCACGTTTCAGCTCCGTATGTCATGACGGGTAGGACGCACTCATTAAAGACTTTCGTCTTAAGGCACTGTGGGATCGACGATGAGAAGACTCGACGTAGCTTCCCAAACGCTGCCCAACCCAACCGAATTCTTCTGTTCACATCGTCCTCGAAGTTGTTTCTACCTAACTGCAATGTCTGCCCGAGGTACACATAATTTTAAATAACTTCGAGAACGACACCGTGTACCGCAATCGGTTCCGGTAGTACATGTTCGTTGAACATGACCTTGGTTTTATCCAGGTTCATCCGTAGGCCGATGCGTACAGAAGTGTCAGCTAAGTCATTCAGCATTGATATTGATGCCACGCCCTTTCCAGTGCAGCGTCTTGAACATGTCCTCCATTGCATTTGTGAACAATTTCGGGGAAATAACGTCCCCTTGTCTCACTCCTCGATGCAATGGTGCGGGCCTTGTTTGCTGATTCTGTACTTGGACGGACATGGTGGCGGCTTTGTAGAGACATCTCATCACTTGGATGTATCGCCAATCTACTTGGCAACGCTGCAGGGACTCCAGAACAGACCAGATCTCGATCGAGTCAAAGGCTTTCTCATAGTCCACGAATGCTAGACACAGGGGCTGATTATATTCTTCGGTCTTCTGTATAATCTGCCGCACTGTGTGGATGTGGTCTATGGTGCCATATCCGCTCCGAAACCCAGCTTGCTCCGGTGGTTGGAATTCGTCGAGTCTTTGCGCAAGACGGTTCGTGATGACTCTCGAAAACAGCTTGTAGACGTGGCTTAGAAGGGATATGGGTCGATAGTTCTTCAACCTGGTCTTGTCACCCTTTTTGAAGAACATGACGACCACACTCCTACTCCACGCTTCTGGAGTTCTCCCTTCAAAAATGACAGCGTTGAAGAGCTTTTGGAGCTCCCTTAGTACGGGTTTACCCCCGGCCTTTAGCAGCTCTGTTGTAACGCCATCCTCTCCAGTGGCTTTTCAATTTTTCAGCTGTCCAAGAGCCATCTCGATTTCGTCAATGCTAACTTCTGGCAGGTCTTCGGTGTAGTGACGTGTTAATGTGGCTCTAGAGTCCTCATTTTCGGGATCAGGTCGAGATGCATGCGAAGCGTATAACCGACCATAGAAGCTTTCCACTTCCAAAAGGACTGCCGGCTTCGAAGCAACGACTTCTCCACTTTCTGTAGTCAACTGTAGACCCCCGATTTTGCTCGATCGCTCTTTCAATTGAAAGAGTATTGGAGCACCGGAGGTGGTGTCGTACGAGTTTACTGATCTCTCGGTTTAGAGTCCGCTTTGCCGACAAAGTGACAGGTGGGTTTTCACGTCGTTTCTTCATCAGCCCTAGGGTCCTTTCTGAAAGCTTCGACTTCCTGCCCTTACGCTGCATTTCACAAAATCTCATACCTCCCTGAGGATCTGAACCACATTTTTGAGGTTCTGGTTTACGTCGATTGTGGTTTCCACGGCAGCGAATCGGTTTTCCAGTTTTGACTGGAACGTTTCAGATCCTGTCATGGCTTGGAGCCGAGTTGGTCGGAGCCTGGATTTCATCAAACAGACACGTTCCGCCTTAAAGTTGATATTCAGAGAGCCCCGGACAAGTCGGTGATCACTACCGGTATTAAACCTATTGATCACTGAGACGTCTCTGAATATGTGCTTTCTATCCGTCATGATGAAATCGATCTCATTTCTAGTCATAGCGTCGGGGCTTTGCCACGTCCACTTCCTTTGGGGCTGTTTCTTGAAGAAAGAATTCATCAAAAACAGCCCCTCCCGTTCGAGGAAGTTGACCAGCATTTGCCCCCTATGATTCCTGCTTCCAAATCCATGGGATCCTACTACCGATTCGTCGCAATTCTGTTCTCCCACTTCAGCGTTGAAGTCACCCATAACAACGGTGTAGTCTGTCTTAGTTGTAGTCGGGTCTTAGTTGTGAAGTGGAGGGCCCTCGATATGTCATCGTACATATCCTCCACCTCGTCGTCCGAATGTGCCGAGGTCGGTGCGTACACTTGCACAACCTTGAGGCTATACCTCTTGGTGAGCTTGATAATGAGGTACGCTACCCTGTTCGACCCACTGGAAATTTCCACAACGTTGTCAAATAGGGACTTATTTACCAGAAACCCAACCCCACTTTGGGATTGTTGGTCTCCCTCGCGGAAGTACATTAGGTGGCCTGACTCGAGGGTTATGGTGTCCTCCCCCTCTCTTCGGACTTCACATAGCCCTAGGATATGCCACCTAATCTTCCCAAGTTCCACCTCAAGTTGCGCCAGATGCGAGTCTAGCCGTAGCGTGCGTCCGTTGTACGTAGCCAGGGTCAGTCGGTTGTGGCGGCCTCCCGTAGCCCGGAGATTCTTCGCACCCCCTGCCCCGCCTTTACCGTGGTCGCCACCATGACCAGGAATAGCGGGGCCGCCGGGAACTGGGGGCCGTGGCCTTTGTTGCGTCTGCATGGGAGGGGCTTGCCCATAATCGCCACGCTGGGCAGGCCGGTTGGCGATCGCAGGGCGTAGCTTATCGCACCGGTAACGCTGCTGCCCGTCACCGGCCTGTTGTATTTAGCTACGCCTATTGGGATGGATATACCGCCATCGGTCGGTCGCCAGAGCCTCGTTCGTCGTTCAGCAGGATGCACCGCGGGCAGGTGAGGTTGGCTTGGGGCGAAAGATGGTGGTTCGCCCCTCACACCCCATCCCATCCCCCCATGTTACATCTGATCTTCCAAAAATATATACATAAAATCGCTCACAAGCAAATACACAGGAGTACAATTCTTTTTCAATCTGAGCATATCTTTGCTCAGTTTTAGTTAACGCTTTCGAAGCGTAACACACCGGATGGCCATTTTGTAATAGACACGCCCCTAGGCCTGTACTGCTCGAGTCTACTAATATTACAATAGGTACATTCATGTTATAATACTGTAAAACTGGGCGTTTAATTAAACATAATTTAAGGTAATTAAAACACTCATAATGCCTCTCATTCCAATGCCACTCAATCTCTTTTTAAGTAACTCCCGCAGTGGTAAAGTTTTATCCGATAAATTTGGAATAAACGAACCCATGTAGGTGATCAAGCCCAAGAAACGCTCAACATCTTTTTTATTTTTAGGTACTGGCATGTTTTGTATAGCAGATAAATGAGAATCATCAGGACTAAGGCCATCTTTAGTTATACGATGTCCCAAGTATTTGATTTCCTGTAAACCAAACTTGCATTTGTTTCTATTTAATTTTAAATTAATTTTTCTACATATTTCTAGTACATTATGTAATATTTGTTCGTGTTTAATCTTACTTGGAGCATAAATTAATAAATCATCAATATACATACACACACCCTCAATATCATATGTTATGACAACCAATACCAATACCGCCCTTATCGTGCGGTGCGTCAAAAGCTTCGCACGTCGGGCCCCCCCCTTACGGAGACTCTCCAGCCCAGCTTCCTGCAGGAAGTGGTCGAGGGCCTATTCCCACAGCGGGCGGAGCACACACCCCCGTCGATGGCTGAATCAGCCGGAGACGACGGGGACAGCGAGGCTGATTTTCCGCCCGTCAGGGAATCGGAGTTGGGGGCGGCTGTTCTACGGATTCGATCCAAGAACACTGCCCCCGGGCCGGACGGGGTTCCAGCCCGAGTGATGGCCCGAGCCCTCGACTACATGTCGGACCACCTCAGGGGGGTGTTGGACGCAAGCCTGGCGTCCGGACGCTTCCCAGAGCGCTGGAAATGCGGGAAGCTGGTCCTGCTGCAGAAGCCGGGACGGCCTGCCGATTCGGTCGCGGCCTATAGGCCTATCGTGTTGCTGGACGAGGCGGGTAAACTTTTTGAGAGGGTACTCTCTGCCCGCATCGTCCGGCACCTCTGCGAGGTTGGCCCCGATCTGTCGGACGCCCAATTCGGTTTCCGGGAGGGGCGTTCGACGATCGATGCCGTGATGCGCCTTAGGGCCGTGACCGAGGAGATCGTGAGCTGTGGCGGCGTGCTGTTGGCGGTGTCATTAGACATCGCCAACGCATTCAATAGTCTGCCATTCAGCTGCATCAGGGAAGCACTCCACTACCACGGAGTGCCGGGGTACCTGAGGCGGCTGGTGGCAGACTATCTTGAGGAGCGAACCGTCATGTACGAGGACCGAGATGGCGTCTTGAGACGCAGGGCCATGTCGTGCGGTGTTCCGCAGGGGTCTGTCCTAGGACCTCTCCTGTGGAACATCGGGTACGACTGGGCCCTACGAGGGCGTCTCCCCCCCGGGCTGGGTGTAATCTGCTACTCGGATGACACTCTAGTCACGGCCCGGGGGGCTAACTTCCAGGAGGCGGCGCGCCTGGCCGCCACAGGAGTTTCCCTGGTGGTCAGGCGCATTGAGGCGTTGGGATTACGGGTGGCCCTGGACAAGACGGAGGCCCTACTATTTCATGGGCCCCGTCGTGGTCCACCCGCCGGCGCCTCAATCAAGGTCGGCTCGGTCCTCGTACCGGTCCGGGCCCAGATGAGGTACCTGGGTCTGGTCCTAGACGGTAGGTGGCTCTTCGACGAGCACTTCCGACAGCTTGGTCCGAAACTGGTGGACACTGCCTCCTAGGGCGACTTTTGCCCAATTTGGGCGGGGCCAGTGTTCCCACGAGGCGGCTGTACGCGGGGGTCGTCCGGCCCATGGCGCTTTATGGTGCACCGGTGTGGGCGGCGGCTCTGACCGCCCCGAATAGGGCGCGCCTCTGGCGCCCCCAGAGGATATTGGCGGTCAGAGCCATACGCGGATACCGCACGGAGTCCACCGAGGCGGCTTGCGCTTTGGCCGGAACACCCCCGTGGGATTTGGAGGCGGAAGTGCTCGCCGAAGTTTATCGGCGAGTGGCTGACTTCCGGGCGGAGAGCGGATTTCGCCCTCCGCCCGAAGACGTGCGCGAGTGGCGCGAAGCCGCTCGCCGAGCCATCATGGTCAGATGGTCGTTCCGGCTGGAGACTCCACGCGCTGGCTTCGCCGCCGTGGAGGCTCTCCAGCCGGTCATCGCCGAGTGGGCAGGGACCCTTTCCTTCCGGCTGACGCAGGTGCTTTCCGGGCACGGTTGCTTCGGAAAGTACCTGTACTCGGTCGCTAGGAGGGAATCGAGTCCCGCCTACCACCACTGCGACTGCAGTGAGGATTCGGCCCAGCACACGCTGGCGGTTTGCCCCGCATGGGCGACGCAGCGCCGGGCCCTCACTGCAGTCATCGGAGCGGATCTCTCGCTACCGGCCGTAGTTCGCTCCATGGCCGTTAGCGACAGTTGTTTTACCGCGGTCGCAACCTTCTGCGAGGAAGTAATCTCGCAGAAGGAGGCGGCGGAGAAGGCCCGGGAGGACGACCTCCACTCAGACCCGATCCGCCGCCGGCGAACCGGGCGGCGGAGGTGCGCTTACCTGCGCCTCATGCCGCCCTGAGTGTGGCCGCGGGTGGACGGGATGGGTTCTCCCCTCCACCCGCATTAGTTTGGCCAGCCGCGAGGGGGCGGCGTCCGCGTGTGCCGGACGTCGCCTAAGAGAGGTCCTTGAGACGGAGCCCGTGCCAGGAGCGGGCCGGCGCTGGGAGGGGTCCAGAAGGCGATAACTACCTGGACCCCTCCTAAACTGGAAGCCCAAGGAGGGCACACCGTGTGGTTTTAGTCGGTTCGAGACCGACACACCGCCCCGCCGAACGAGAGCCCCGGCGGGGTGACGGTCCGAGGGGATTTCCACACGTTAAAAAAAAAAAAAAAAAAGGCAACGGACCTGTGAAGCACACAACCGGTGGTGGAAAAACTCACCCGGCTGCAGACAGTCCAAACTGGTGCTGAATCAAGTCACACCACGACTCACCTGCAGACTGATCTGTCTTAGCAGACCGGAAATCAGAATGGTTGTCGGAACTATTACAGGACATCTAGCCCTGAACCGACAACTATTCATAATCAATGCGACGGACAGTCCCCTGTGCAGGGGATGTCTGGAAGCGGAAGAAACGGCCGTCCACGTAGTTCTGGAATGCGAGGGAGTGGCCGCACAACGGGCAAGTATAATTCCTGATATAAAGTCGCTCCTAGAAGCCTGTGAACGCCCCAGGAGGCTTCTGCGCTTCTGGAAGGAGCTTGGCTGGCTCACCTAGTCAACCAATCCTCGACGCATAAAGGACCACTCTGAGTCTAAATGCGGAAACCGAAGCCCACAACCAATACCAATACCAATACACAATTATAATGGGATACCTGTGGAGAAAGGCATATTTTCTCATTCGAGGATACCTTTTCAGATAAAATAAAAATACAGAATTATAATTGGATACCTGTGGAAGAAGGCATATTTCTTCCATCGAGCTGCGTACAATCATACATTCACGCATGCATAGGAGGGTGTATTTTTGTAAAAGCAGACAGAACGCAAACGCTAGAACTAGGGATTAGTTTGTTATTGCATTGCGTCCGCTTCAAACTACTACCGTGTGGCGGCGGCCGGCCATGTATAGCTATATCTATCTACCACTTGCAGTCAGCGCTATGCGTCATTTGTAAAATTAGGCTTCACATAGCAACTAATATATGCACTTTATTATTTTTTCCATACATACCTTTTTTTTTTTTTTTAACGTGTGGAAATCCCCTCGGACCGTCACCCCTCCGGGGTTTGCGGCGGGGTGGTGTGTCGGACTCGGACCGACTAAAACCACACGGTGTGCCACTCTGCGCCTGTAACAGGAGGGATCCGGGAACAGCTGTTGTTAAGACATCCGGACCCCTCCTAGCGCCAGCCCGCTCCTGGTGCGGGCTCCGTCTCAATATTTTTTTTTTTTTTTTTTTTTTCCCTATCTTTAGGCGACGTCCGGCACACGCGGACGCCGCCCCCTCGCGGCTGGCCAAACTAATGCGGGTGGAGGGGAAACCCACCCCGTCCACCCGCGGCCACACTCAGGGCGGCATGAGGCGGTGATAGGCGGGCCTCAGCCGCCCGGTTCGCCGGCGGCGGATCGGGTCCGAGTGGAGGTCGTCCTCCCGGGCCCTCTCCGCCGCCTCCTTCCGCGAGATTACTAGATCACTTCCCTTCGCGGCACCGTGCGACTAACGTGTGACTTCATGTGCTAACAATTTAAATATTGTTTTCTGTTTTTTCTGCGACTAGTTTCCGGCTTGCGGGCGGCTAAAGGTTGTGTATAGTGTTTTTAAAGAAAGTCAGTAAGTTTTTATTGTTTTAAACAGTAATATAGTGCTGAATTATTTTATTACGACTATTGGTGAGTAAATTTATTTTCTTTCTAAAAGTGGGTAGGAGGTATCCCTTTGTTTATATTGATTTTTCTCTGCGTGTTATTTATTTTTAAACCTGTTCCTTTTGAAATTGTTGTTTGGTGTGTCTTTGTTGGGCTATGTCGGTCGTTAGCGAGTTGCCGGACCCCGGCGGTACAAGTGAATTTCTAACACCAACCGGGTAAAGGACATTTATCGAAATGTCACCTACGGATTTCTCGCCGAAAGACAGTAGCCGTAGGCGCGTTATTAATTCGGACTTAAGTGGTAATGTTTCGTCTCCTACCGGCCGTGATAACTGTGGGGAGTACTACTACTGTGACTTAGTATCACAGGCCACTGATTATTTGGCAAAAATTAATGAATTAGTTAATGATCAGGGATCTCGGATGAATGTAGGTAATAAAACGGCGATTATGGATATTACTCAACGAATTACCGGTATCGTATCTTTGTTAGCAATAAAATCCTCTAGCAACGAAACGAAGTTAGCGAATTTTGAGCGACAAATGGAGGGTATCGCCACTCAAGAAACGAGTTTAACGTACGCGGACAAACTTAAGCTTCGATTACCACCTAAATCTGCTCCGTGCCCGGTACCTACTGAAGCGCGCGTTCCTAGGCCTTGTGTTATTGCCTATCCCACTACGGAACGCTTAGCGGACTATGCGACCTCGTCAGCAACAAAACAAGCTCTCATGAAGGCTATTAAACCGAGCGATGAGGGATTTCAAATTGTAGGCGTTAAAAAAACCTCTAAGGCAGGCGTCGTGTTACGTGTAGCTAACGAACGGCAGCTTAAGAAACTGGAATCTGTGGACGCCATTAAATCAGTAGGGTTGCGCTTAGAAAAACCGAAAGGCCGTAGGCCCCGTATAATTGTAAAAGACGTACCCGGTTCTATGGAAGATCGTGCCTTCCTAACAGCCTTATACAGTCAGAATATCAAGGACGAATTAAAATTAAGTGAGAACGATTTTATTAAGTCAACCAAAATTGTTAGGCATCGTAAACTAGAAAATGGGCGTCAATTAGAGGCAATAGACTTAGAATTAGAGGCAGCAGTTCGGAAACATCTAGCCAACACAAAAGATAAACTTTATATAGACTGGGCCACATGTAGATTCATAGACGATATAGAAGTAGTTCGTTGCTTAAATTGTCAGCAATTCGGTCATGTACAAAAGTTTTGCACCATAAAAACCCCTACTTGTGCTAATTGCGCCGCCGCACACGAAACGCGAGCTTGTCCAGATAAAGACACACCAGATTTTAAGCCCACGTGCGCACAGTGTAAGCGGTTCAAAAAACCATCTGACCATCGATGCGGCTCATACGACTGTGCCACATACAAATTAAAACTGGAACAGCTAATATTAAATACCAATTACTGAATAGTTTAACTTAGTTAAAAAAAAAAAAAAAAAAAAAAAAAAAAAAAAAAAAAAAAAGTTAAAAGAGTAACTTACTAAGTAATGAATAATATTTCGATAGGCCAGTTAAATCTTCATAACGATAAAATAGCTACATCAGAATTAGACCGTTTAATTTTAGAACAAAAGTTAGACATTGTCCTTTTACAAGAACAATATCAGAGCGCTCACTTGCGTCGTAATGTAGTACAGCTTGACTGCCGTTCGCGGGCTGGGATATATGTTGCAAGTTCTAATTTTACGGTAACATCTTTGCGTAATCTTATGACGTCACACTGCGCCGTTGCTGAGATCTCATCCTCTACCTGTAAGGTTTACGTAGTGAGCTGCTATTTTCAATATTCACATCCTATTGATCCTCACTTACATCACTTACGTTACGTCTTGCAGTTCCTCGTGGGACATAAAATTATCATTGGAGCTGATGTCAATGCGTCATCTTCATTATGGTATGGCAAGTTGCGTTCAACCGACACGGTTCGACGTTGTGCGGTTGAAGATTTCATTGCGGAAATGAATCTTATTATTCACAATACCCCCGATGCACCACCAACTTTTTGCAACCCAATGGGTGAGTCTTCTATTGACGTGACGCTTACGCGCGGCGACGTCTCGATATCCGGATGGCGTGTCCTTCCGGACGCATCCTGTAGTGATCACCGCTTGATCGTGTACGAATTCATACCAAGGGTTGCACAGGATCCACAAAGGGCTCCCTATAATTTTAGATATAAAACTAAAGGTGCGAACTGGGCTTTGTTTGGTTCACTCTTTGCAACTCATACCAAAGACTTCAGTCGCAGTAGTTTATCAGCTGAGGAAAGCGCAGAAATACTATCAGAAACTTTTACATACTGCGCTGATGTAACTATTGGTCGCGGATCTATCACTAACACTCGTAGATGTGATTGGTGGAATGATAGATTAGCCGAACTACGTAGAAGCTACCGGAAAGCTCGTAGAAAATTAAACACTATTAAAAAACATAACGTAACAGGAGATTTGTACAACAATGCTCTCATTGCTCTTAGAGTTGCCAGGTCCCACTACAGAGCTGCTGTGGAAAAATCCAAGGGAAACTTAATTCAGAAACTTGTTGATAAACTCGATAGAGAGGGCCCGTGGTCACCTTTGTATCACGAATTTAAGGCAAATAGATCAATCGACCTTGCATACATACAGAACATCAAAATTAATAACAGATATACCACAGGAGTAGAACAAACAGCAGAATATCTTTTAGACTCACTCGTACCTGACGATCGACCGGAAAACGACACTGATCATCACCGACAGATCAGGCAGTGGGCCATCGAACCACCACTGTCTCCAATGTCTGATTTACCATCTTCAGACGAATTTCTCGGTATCATTAGATCCTTGCCGCTAAACAAGGCTTCGGTCGATGATAAAATATCTAACAAAATGATAAAAGAAGCTTGTAAACTTTCGGGTGACACGATTTTCAATGTCTTTAAACGTTGCATTGCTGAAGGAATATTTCCTCGTATATGGCGGTGCGGTAATATTCGTATAATACCAAAAAGTGGCCACAAGCCACCGGATGATCCTAAATCCTACCGACCAATCACATTATTACCATCGTTAGGAAAGCTTTTAGAACGTCTTGTAGTGCCCCGGCTTCTGCCAGGTGGAGTCAAATTTCAAGATAGACAATTTGGATTTACGTTGGGTAAATCGACAACTGACGCTGTTATATCGGTTAGAAAGTTTGTCACAGAGTCAAAATTTCAATACGTGCTGGCTATTTTCTTAGATGTATCTGGCGCCTTCGACAACGCATGGTGGCCCATGCTGTTGCTGAAATTAAAATCACGGGGGTGCTTTAAAAATATTTATTCCCTTATCTCTTCGTACTTTTCACAAGGTACAACGAAACTAAGACTTGGTCATCATTCGGTGTCGAAGGCGCTTACAATGGGATGTCCTCAGGGATCGGTGCTAGGTCCATACTTGTGGAATATCGGCTTCGACGATTTTCTTGCGATACCAATACCATCCGGATGTACTCTGAACGCGTATGCTGATGACGGCTTATTACTGGTGGAATCTGATACTAGGGCGGGGCTTGAGAGATTAGCCAATAGATGTTTGAACTTGATATCTCAATGGGGTGAACGTAATCGCTTAACTTTTGCACCCAACAAAACCTTCCAGCTACTTTTAAAAGGTAACCTCAAATCACCGCCGAGCATTAGATTTGACAATGTTACTGTAAAAAATAAAACTACAGTGTGTTATCTAGGATTAGTTTTAGAAAGAAACTTTTCATTTATCGAACATATTAAAATAGTTAATGAAAAGTCTAAAAAGAGTTTCTGTGCATTGACAAGGATATCAACTGCGACATGGGGTCTATCATTTAATACATTAAAGATCATATACAGAGCTACTTATTTAGGTTCTATGTGCCATGGTGCACCTGTATGGGCCGATAGGGCGACCGTAGGCGCTGTCCGTCGCAAACTGTTACAAGGCCAACGACTTGCACTGATATTCTTGTGTAAGGCATATAGGACGGTTAGAACTGAGGCTTTGCCGGTGTTGGCGGGTGTGCTTCCGGTCGATCTCGAGGTGCAGAGACGTGCAGCCATGTATTATTCAAGACAACAAAACATGGAATGCGATTTTTTGGGCGCGCGGGATCGCGGTAAAATTACAAGATTGCTTCAACAGCAGCCCGATGTCTATAATGACCTCATAGACGAATGGCAACAACGCTGGGATGAATCATCCAAGGGGCGCCATCTTTACCAATTCTTTCCATCTGTTCGCGAACGGTTGTCGAGGATATGGCTTGAGGTGGATCACTGTGTCGCTCAATTTCTTACGGGTCATGGTAACTTTAAGAGCAAGCTTTATTCATTTAAATTAGTCGAGTCACCATTGTGTCAATGCTCAACACCTAACTCTTACTATGAACAGTCTGCTCATCATATCCTCTGGGAATGTAGTCTTTGGTATAATGAACGTAATATAATGCTGAATAGCTTGCAGGTGACATCTGGGGCGGTATACTATGGGGATCTTGTGTCAACTAGGGTGAATTTCCGTGCGCTTAGGCGATTCTGCCATACATATTATAGAAATCAAACATAGCTCACGTAGGACCCGTAATATTTGTGGCCGTGGTGCTTCCCTGTTTAAAATGGTGTATGCCCATTTTACTTCATTTTGTCTCCCGCTTTGCTAAGGAGGGAAGTGGATTTACTGTATTTCCAACTCCTCCAATTTTCTTCTGATTAATTTCGTTGCGGGTTCCAAGACAGTTTAATTTCTTCCTGGGACTTCCCGAGTGTCATAACTCGGTGTTGTCGTGGGTCACTGCTGTGGATCCTGGTGTACAGGAGTTACAGTGGTGGGCGTGTGGGTGGGATTAGTCCCAATTAAAAAAAAAATAAAAAAAAAAAAAAATTACTACCTCGCAGAAGGTTGCGACCGCGGTAAAGCAACTGTCGCTACCGGACATGGAGCGTACTACGGCCAATAGCGAGAGATCCACTCCGATGACTGCAGTGAGGGCCCGGCGCTGCGCCGCCCATGCGGGGCAGACCGCCAGCGTGTGCTGGGCCGAGTCCTCACTGCAGTCGCAGTGGTGGCAGGCGGGACTCAGTTCCCTCCTAGCGACCGAGTGCAGGTACTTTCCGAAGCAACCGTGCCCGGAAAGCACCTGCGTCAGCCGGAAGGAAAGGGTCCCGTGCTGCCGCCCTGCCCACTCGGCGATGACCGGCTGGAGAGCCTCCACGGCGGCGAAGCCAGCGCGTGGAGTCTCCAGCCGGAACGACCAACGAGCCATCGTGGCTCGGCGAGAGGCTTCGCGCCACTCGCGCACATCCTCGGGCGGAGGGCGAAATCCGCTCTCCGCCCGGGAGTCAGCCACTCGCCGATAAACTTCGGCGAGCACTTCCGCCTCCAAATCCCACGGGGGGGTTCCGGCCAACGCGCATGCCACCTCCGTCGAAACGGTGCGGTAACCGCGTATGGCTCTGACCGCCATTACCCTCTGAGGGCGCCAGAGGCGTACCCTATTCTGGGCGGTCAGAGCCGCCGCCCACACCGGTGCACCGTACAATGCCATTGACCGGACAACCCCCGTGTACAGCCGTCTTGTCGCGACGCTGGGTCCACCCATATTGGGCAAAAGTCGCCCTAGGGCAGACGCAGCGCTGACCAGCTTTGGAGCAAGCTGTCGGAAGTGCTCGTCGAAGAGCCACCTCCCGTCGAGGATCAGGTCCAGATATTTCATCTGGGCCCGAACCGGTACGAGGACCGAGTTGACCACGATTGAGGCGCCAGGGGGTGGACCACGACGGGGCCCATGAAATAACAGGGCCTCCGTCTTATCTAGGGCCACCCGTAAACCCAGCGCCTCAATGCGCCCGACCACCAGGGAGACTCCCCCTGTGGCTAGGCGCGCCGCCTCTTGGAAGTTTGCCCCCCGGGCTGTCACCAGGGTATCGTCTGAGTAACAGATTACACCCAGCCCGGGGGGGAAATCGGCGCGAAGGGCCCAGTCGTACCCTATGTTCCACAAGAGGGGTCCAAGAACAGACCCCTGTGGAACACCGCACGACATGGGCCGACACCTCAGATTACCTTCTCGGTCCTCGTACACGACGGTACGCTCCTCTAAATAGTCTGCCACTAGCCGCCTCAGGTACTTTGGCACCCCATAATAGTGGAGTGCTTCCCTGATGCAGCTGAATGGCAGACTATTGAATGCGTTGGCGATGTCTAATGACACCGCCAACAGCACGCCGCCACAGCTCACGGCCTCTTCGGTCACGGCCCTCAGGCGCAACACGGCGTCGACTGTCGAACGCCCCGCCCGAGAACCAAATTGGGCTTCCGACAGATCGGGGCCCACCTCGCAGAGGTACCGGACGATGCGGGCAGAAAGAACCCTCTCAAACAATTTACCCGCCTCGTCCAGCAGCACGATGGGCCTATAGGCCGCGACCTAATCGGCAGGCCGTCCCGGCTTCCTTAATAGGACCAGCTTCCCGCTCTTCCAGCACTCAGGGAAGCGTCCCGACGCCAAGCTAGCGTCGAACACCTCCCCGAGGCGGTCTGCCATGTGGTTGAGGGCCAGGGCCAGCACTCGGGCCGGTACCCCGTCTGGCCCAGGGGCGGTGTTCTTGGAACGGATCCGTAGAACAGCCGCCCCTACCTCCGAATCCCGGACGGGCGGAACATTATCCTCCCCGTGCTCCCCGTCGTCTCCGGCCAAGGAGGCCATCGCCGGGGGAGTGTGTTCCGCTCGTTGTGGGAAAAGGCCCTCAACCACTTCTCGCAGGAAGCTGGGCTGGAGAGTCTCCGTAAGGGGGGGGGGGCCGACGCGCGGAGCTTTTGTCGCACCGCGCGGTAAGGGCGACCCCAGGGGTCACGATTAAGACCCTCCAGCATCACCTGTCTCTTTTCTTCTTTGGCGCGGCTAATGGCCAGCTTCAGAGTTTTCCGCGCCTGTCGGTACTCCTCATGAAGCCGGTCCTCCTCACCGTCTCCACGGTGACGCCGCCGACTGCGCGTGTAGGACCTCCGGGCACGTGTACAGGCCGCACGGAGGTCCGCTAGCTCCTGGGACCACCAGTAGACCTCCTTCCTTGGAGGCCGACGACCTCGAATGCGGGGCATGGCCGCATCGCATATATGCGTAATCGCATCGCGAAAGCGACCAGCCCCCACGTCGACCTCCTCGGTCGGAGCCTGAGGAGACAGCCACGAGTGAATTATGGCTGCCTCCTCTAGTAGGTCCCGGTTCAGTCTGGCAACAGCCCACCGCGGAAAGCGGGATAAACGCCGCGCCACGTGACCCCTACTGGAGTCCTGGGTCCGGGAGAGCTCAAATCGGATATACAGATGATCCGAGAGCGTCTCAACCTCTTCCAGGACACGCCAGTTCCTTACTCGTGCGGCGAGGGCAGGGGTAGCGAACGAAAGGTCCACTATCGACCCCCCCTGCTGTCGCACGCACGTGTTGGTGGAGCCTCTGTTGAGAAGACAGAGGCCCACCGAGTCCGCCCACTCCTCTACGGCCTCGCCCCTTGCGTCCGTCCTGGGGGAACCCCACGCAATGGACTTTGCGTTGAAGTCCCCCAGCACAAGGACGTGCCCAGACGCTAGTCGCCGTATCGAGGTCTCCAAGCTGGTTAGGAAAACCTCGAAGTCGTTCAAACTCCGGTTGGGGGAGAAATAAACGCCATATATGGTGATCCCCCCCCACTCGACGGCAACATATCCAGTGCCCTTGTCTCTTAGCGACAAGGGCGGGGAATGAGCCTTCGTGGAACCGACGACTGCCACGGAGCCGTCCCAGTCACCCATCCAGTTTGGACGGGGAGGGACAGAATAGGGCTCCGCGACTACGGCAACACCTATCGACCACTGTGCCATGGTTTGCAGGAAGAGATCCTGCGCCGCGGCACAGTGGTTCAGGTTCGTCTGGACCAGGAGGCTGGAGACCCGATCCATTACTGGATCGTCTCTACAGCCTCCTCCATGGGCGACGACGTCGACGCACGAACTACATCGGAGGCAGCCTGGGTCGACTGGCTAGCCCCCGATGCTTGCTGAGAGTTGCGGGGAGGCTTGCAGCCCCTTGCCCCATCTGGTGATTGGCGGGCTTGTTACCCGCCGCACACACCGGGCAGTGAGGGGCGGCAGAGCATTCCACCGCCACATGCCCCGGTCGACCACAGCGGAAACATAGTCCGCTGCAGTCGAAGCAGCTTTGGCACTTGACGCGCGTGTGCCCCGATGCTAGGCATTTGTAACACCTCATCGGTCTCGCCGCCAGGACTGTGATCCTAGCGCTCACGAAACCGATGAGCAGCCTGCCGGCGTCGGCCAATACTTCGGCCGACGCTACGGGACAGCTGACCCACACGGCGCCAAGCCCCCCTGGACCGGGGCGGATGGTGCCGACCCTGACGTTGTCCGCGCTGCACCCCGTCTTCTCCCGGATTACAGCGCGGACATCTTCGGCCGTCACAGAGTCGTCCAGGCCCGAGATGCGCAGCTCCGCGCACTTGGTAGGCCTGGCGATCTTGACACCATCTGTGGTCGCGAATAAACCCCGCAGCCTCTCAGCGAAAGTGTCCGCCGTCTTGGCGCCTTCAGCCCCTGAGAACTCGAGAACTCGAGCTCCCGTTTGGGCGAGGCGCATCCTAACCCCCACCGTCCCAAAGTCGTTAGCGAGGCTGTCCCGGGCCTTTTTAAAAACGGCCGCGTAGGACAACCCGCCGTCAGCCGCCTCCGGGGACACGGTCACCACTACAGCCGCGGTTTTGGGCGGCTGCAGCTTCCGCGGCCTCTTTGCAGAGGCCGTTGCCACCGGTGGCGAAGGCTGGGCTTGGGCTGCTTTTTGGGCAGCCCTTTTGGCCCGCCTTCGGGACTTCTTGGAGCCCCTCGCCTCCTGCCAACCCTCGTTGGAGGGGGCAGGTGCGGAGGGGCCCGGCAGGGGTGTCGGAGTGGGGAGCGGAGGGAATGCCACTCCGCTCCTCGGCGCCGTTTTAGGCCCCGTCTTGGCCGGCGCCTGGGGATGTGCCTTGGCCGGCGCCTTAGCCGGTGCCTTGCCCAAAGGCCGAGGAGGGGAGCCGATGGAGTAGGGGCAGACGCCGCCGCCGCGTAAGAAACGCGGCCTCCCACCACACCACGGCCTTAGGCCGCTGTGCCGACGCGAGCGGGGGGCGCATAATCGGCGCAGGGGTCAGCCTCCAGGCCAGCCAGGCGTCCGTCCAGCATATTCCCAACTGCGATGAGGATTTCTCGCAGTTGGGAGTCAAATGCCCCTGAGTTGGTGGTAGGGGCAGGCTGGGACGCGGACGGGGCTTCCCGCTCGGGGAGGTTCGCCTGGAAGCGGGCGAACTGAGCGCTCAGCTCAGCTGTTCACCCGCTCCGTCAGCCTCTCGTTGGCCACCTGCAGGCGAGACACATCGCCCACTAGGCCCTCCACGACCTCCGACAAAGCGGAGGAGGAGTCCTTAAGGGCCCTCACAAACGAACCCTTAAGGTTCACGGACTTATGGTATGGCAAGTTGCGTTCAACCGACACGGTTCGACGTTGTGCGGTTGAAGATTTCATTGCGGAAATGAATCTTATTATTCACAATACCCCCGATGCACCACCAACTTTTTGCAACCCAATGGGTGAGTCTTCTATTGACGTGACGCTTACGCGCGGCGACGTCTCGATATCCGGATGGCGTGTCCTTCCGGACGCATCCTGTAGTGATCACCGCTTGATCGTGTACGAATTCATACCAAGGGTTGCACAGGATCCACAAAGGGCTCCCTATAATTTTAGATATAAAACTAAAGGTGCGAACTGGGCTTTGTTTGGTTCACTCTTTGCAACTCATACCAAAGACTTCAGTCGCAGTAGTTTATCAGCTGAGGAAAGCGCAGAAATACTATCAGAAACTTTTACATACTGCGCTGATGTAACTATTGGTCGCGGATCTATCACTAACACTCGTAGATGTGATTGGTGGAATGATAGATTAGCCGAACTACGTAGAAGCTACCGGAAAGCTCGTAGAAAATTAAACACTATTAAAAAACATAACGTAACAGGAGATTTCGCGATTATCAGGAGCGTCCGCGTTTCCGGCTGTCGCTTCGTTCCGCCTCCATGGCCTCCGCGCCATCCGACGAAACGGCGGATCCGGAACGAATACGGTCCGATGTTCTTCGGCTCCCAGAGACCAGAGTCAGACTGACCTCTGGGAGCCCCATCGAGATAGGCGTTCCCGACGCCACCTCACCCTCAGTGGACGACATATCCACTCCACTGTTCCTCTTCTCCTTCTTTCCCTTCGCTTGCTTGTCCGTTTGACTTGCCTGTTTTCGTTGTGTTTGTCCGATCGTTTTTTGTTTTGAGTTTAAATTTAAATCATCCATAATAAATCCCACGAGTGGGGGAGAACTAAAGGTCCACCCGGGCAGAGATCCCCCATTACCCGGGCAAGCGTAAGTTTTTAACCCAACCGAGGGGTCCGCAGGTACCTCGGCTTGGAGTGCGCTCGAGACTGAACTTCCCATCAGGCATGCATCCCCTGGCCACGCACCAGAACACGGGATTCGGGGATTTTTTTAGAGAGGTTATCTTCCTCGCGGTCCGGGCGGTTAAGCCCAGACCCTCGCCCCCGATCAGAGCCGCGAGACTTAACCACAGCGCTCTTCTCGGGATTACGATATGCCGACGGTTGACAGGGAGACTACGTCCCCCTGCCTGCTCGGTGGTAGTGTCAGTACACGCCGAGCCCTTCCTCCTTTCTCCACCGCTGTCAGCGGAGAAACTGTGGCCCCTACAGGGCCCCGCCATCCGGTTTTTTAACGAGGTTTCCTCCTCCATGCTCCGAAGAGCGAAGAGCAAGCAGGGCAACCGGCAGACACGCCCACCCTGCTGGACCAGGCTTGCCCGAGAGCCGATGAACGGCTACCTCTTCTGCTAGAATATTGGCCGCTGGCGATAATCCTCTCCTCCAAGAGGACAAGGAGGAAACAGTACCATCGCCAGCGTTTCCAGGGTGCACCACGGGGAGGTTTTCTAGCCTAGCACCCCACTGCCGGCCTGACCCAAGGATTTAGTTTGCTGTGGAGCACCTATAATGGTAGAAAAAGCTGTTTAGCTGCAGTCCATTATCAGGAACCTGGGAATACTACCCCGCCACTTCCACCACGTGGGAACCGGAGTGAGATTTATTAGCCTTTGTTTGCCTTCATTTCATTCGGACTGAGCCAAGGTCATTAGGTATGTTTTTTAATTAATTTGTTTGGCGTCGTGGCATCGGATACTGCAGGTCCCCAAGGGGTGTTATTTTTATTAAGGGAGTAGGTCGATGCTACAACTACCCTTAGATTCATTTCTTATTAAGTCTTTATGTGACTCTTAAAACATATTTAATTTTAGTTTGCTTTATTTGTTTATTTGAAACGGATTGCATTAACGACAGTACTAATTGGAGTATAAGAATTATCTATTGTAATTAGAGCCTTAAGATACCATGTACTCTACAGACACTACGGGATAATAAATTGCCACTTGAACTTAATATCTTTGTATTTAATAGCTGCCCCCCGTCCTAGATTAAAAGTCTAGCGCTGACCGAGTTGTCCGAGGCATTTATTGTATTTGTTGTTGGTTGTCTGTGTTCACTTAAGGTGGAGGACCTGGCGCCCGAGTTTATTTGATTTGTTAGTATTTTTGGTGCCTCCAGTTAGTTTGTTTGTTTAAAACACAGAGTACACCACACCAAAGAATATTTTTTTTTAATTTTTTAATATTACAGTATGGGTAATAATAGAGGTGTTAACAATATCCGTAATAGCTTTTAGTGAATTTGGTAATGTTAGTGTTAGCATATCCATGTTTATTTTATCTATACCAGCTGCATTTGTTTTAATGCTCTGTAGAATTTTAAGTATACTGCTCTGATCTACTGGTTCTAGTTTAAAGTATAGCTCAGGGTTGTACCTGTGAAATTCATAAAATGTTAATTTGGATATGCTCAGTTGTCTCTCGCATGGTAGCTTCATAAAATCTTTATTTATAATATTTGGATCAGTGAAATGGTCCGGTAAAAGTCTATGCTTATGTGATGGAAGCACTTTAGATTTTAAAGTTTTCCACAAGGATTTTGAGTCATGTATTTTATTATTTATATTATTTGCGAAATATACAGATTTTTCATTATATAATGCTATATTAGCTTGTTGTTTGAGATCCAGATAATATTTCTTTTTTGATGGCAGTTTAGTTTGATGGTACTCAGCCCTAGCTTTGTCCCTCAGCTTAAAAATGAACTTAATGTTGTCAGGTATCCATGGGGTGTACTCCCTTTTGACTAAAGTGTGTTTTATGGGAGCATGGTTGTCAAACAGATTTATTATGTGTTTTGATAAGTCTTCAACCATATTGTCAATCCCATCCTCTAAGGCTAATGCTTGCCACGGTATATGCTCCAGATCTGTATTGAAAAGGTCCGGTAGAATGTCCTTGTATGGTCTATATGTAATCCATTTGGGTTTGGTTTTTGCCCTTCCTAAATACTGACTCACAGGTCACTATCGAATGGTGACCCAAGTTGGGAACATGACTGACTACAATATTTCTCACAGTCATGTCAGTGCATATGACATCTATCAGAGTGCCACTATTTCCTATGAAATGTGTTGCAGTGTTTACTACTTGACTCATATTAGTGTAATGAAGGAACTGTTGCAGCTTTGTAGTGTTTGCACAGCATCCATCCAACATGTTAATATTGAAGTCGCCTAGAAGAATTATGTGGTCAAACGGAGCCAGTGCACCTATGCTGTCAGTCAGACCATCCAATAACTTGTCAGTAAACATCCAAGGGGGTCGGTAGGCTGTACCGACCAGAACCTTTTTTCCGGCTATGCTTAATGAGAGCCAATACTGCTCCACCTCACTGACAATGAGTATAGGATGACTTCTGGTTTGTACCTTAACCCCATTTTTATGTAGAATCCCACCCCTCCACCACGACCACCTCGAACAGAATTAGGTGTCGGAGTGTGCCTCAATCTATAGCCCGGTACTGAGGGTGCTCTCCCCTCCTCACCTGGCCTCAACCAGGTCTCATTAATGGCCATGATATCAACTGAGTGTAGACTCATTGCAATCAAAAATTCATCATGCCTAGTTCCCAGTGACCCTGCGTTAAATAAATAAACCTTAACAATTTGTTCTGGATCATTTTTATTTATTATATTTTTCCAAATAAGTAAACCATATTACTAACAAATTATCAATATATCTTAGTAATTGCCGAATGCAGGTGGTCATCATGTAAACCATAAAATGAGTTAAATTAAAATCTATATCCAAAAATATATTTAATTTAATTTGTTCATTGGTGAAGTTAAGTAAGCGTACAACCCTCATCAAAAACACAACATTAGAGTTAAGGAGATCACAACAACACACTGTAAAAAAGTTATTCCATTTTAATTTCTTAAGATATGTACAATGTATACACTTCACACTATTAGTTATAAGGAAATGCCTGTTATTTTTACCTACTAATAATAATAATACCTTTATGTAAATAGTTTTGTAAATATTTGTATGTAGGAGTTTTATAAAATTTATTCTGTAAACAGTTGTGTATAGATTTGGCTTAAACATGTTTGCAATCAAATGTTTCTTGTAAATAGTCACATGTGAATATGTATTTTGTTTTATAATAAAAGTATTTGTAATCTTATGTTCCTTATAAATAGTCACATGTGAATGTGTACTCTGCTCCCCACCTTCAATGATATAGACAACATAAAGGACCATTGTTAACACTGATTTAATTATTGGAAACTGATCTTCACACAATGCAGCCATGATACATTTGTATAGCATGTGAAAAGGCAGTCGGCATTTACAGATTACCTGATATGTTGATAAACGAACGTACCCCGATGTGATCATACTAGTCTTTACTGGCGGTAACGGTTTCTTTACCGAAAACCTATTCTAGCTCGGCTTCAGAGCGAATTACATAGGTGCGCTTTCCGTCAGCTTCCTTAGTCAGTACTCTGCCCCGACTCGTCCAGGTGAACTTCCAGCCCAGACTGGCAGCCGCCGCTGGCAACAGGTGTTTGTTTGTTCTGGTGAGTCTCTCGTTGAGATAAAAGCGTCGCGACGGCGCATCTATGCCGAGGTCGGCTGAAGTGGCACCACGCCTAACGCGCGCGCTCCGCAGAAGCTCTTCCCGCAGCCCGCGCCGCGCCAGCCGCACCACGATGCGCCGACACCGCGCCGCGCCCGCCGACTCGCCTGACTCACGTGACCGCGCCACACGGGGGCCCACGCGCTCTGCGAACACTATATCCCGGGGCTCCAAGGTGACACCTAGTTTCTTCGCTACCAGTTCCACGGAGTGAAACACATTCTCACCGGGACTCTCAGGGAGGTTCGAGATCTCGATGTCAGAGAGCAGCAGTTCCTGCTCTCGTTCACCGAGCTCTGTTTGCAGCTGCTTCACCGTGTGCTCCAACTGGTCCACCGCAACCTCGGGGGAGGTCGCCTGCTTCCTCTCGAGGTCATCCAGACGTGACTCCAGGTGATCGACCTTTTTTTTGTAGGTAGCCACAGTCTGACGCAGGTCAGCCATCTCGAGGCGGAGCTCCCGCAGCTCGGTTCTAATATCTTCCCTCATTTCCTTCATCTCTGCTCTCATCAGCTTTATTTCGTAGGCAATATCAGCACCATGATCTTGATCTTTACTGGCGGAGCCACCGGTAGATTGAGATGAGTCATAGGAACTAGTGGGGGAACTCTCATTCTTCTCATTGCGTGTTTCCTTTGCCGAGCTCGGCTGATTGCGGTCCTTGGGGATATTATTTTTGCAGTCTTGGCACTGCCATTCCCTGCTGACCCTCGTAACATCCGGCAAGCGCAAACAAGGCAGGTGATACTTTTTATTGCATCTGCAACATACAGCGACACCTTTTGACGAGGTAAATTTACCACATGCTGCGCAGTTTGCCATTTTATTGATATGTAGCAGATAGTTATAATAATAGGTTTAGGTATTTTTTTTTATGGGAGGGGGCAAACGAGAAGATGGGTCACCCGATGGAAGTCTACAAGATGAATTAAACACTCGTCCGTATCGAAGTGTCGCAATTAGTTCTGCTATCGATCAACAGATGGCGTTGTTGTCAGTATCAGTTTAAGGCTTTATTTTAGGCTGTATTACGCAATTTTTCCATTGCATTACCATTTCATTCCACACGCGGCGAGGGAGATTGAAGTAGTTCTGGGAGCGACAGAGTTGCTTTTTCACTAATTTAGCACTTTTATTTTGTAGATTAGGGTAGATATTAATCACTGTTCTGATTCGTATTTTATATTTAATTTTATTTAAGAGTACACAACACTTTAGGACTTGCAAACACTGCACAGTAATGCTTAGGACACAATTAATATTGTGAGCAAATAAATTATTTAAATAAGAGGAGTTTATTATTCTTAAATTGAAACATAAACAGAACGCTACGAATCACTACTACCGACGTCGAATCCCTTTATTTTCCATTATCTCTCCCATTTAGTAGTCTCTCCTTGAATCCAAGCCAGGACTACTTTGGAGTCACACCACGCCCATACAGTAATGTTGTGCTCCTTCAAGCTTTCTTGGATCTTTGAGATCAGCTGAGCAAGTAGGAGTGCCCCACATAACTCCAATCTGGGTAAAGTTATTTTTTGCGATAGAGGTGCGACTCTAGTTTTTGCGGTTAATAAGGTTATGCTATACTGTCCCTCCTCATTTTTTGCGCGTAAATATATGACGCATGCGTAAGCTTTCTCGTTTGCGTCGCAAAATCCAAGTAGTTCCACGTTCATTTCGGTACTTCCAATCCACCTATTTATTTTAATTGTTTTCAAAAGTGAGAGTTCAGCTTTTAATTTTAACCAGCTACTTTGTATCTCTTCAGGTAACGGTTCATCCCAACTTATTTTTTCTTTCCATATTTGTTGGAACATAAGCTTAGTAGTTACAGTTAGGGGCGAAAACCACCCTAGTGGATCGATGATGGAGAGTTGTGATATCTGGGATAGAAGAAATCGTTTAGTGATAGTTTTATCTGCGTTTTCAAAATTCCACGTGAACGTGAACATGTCCGAGTTAGGGTTCCATCCGAGCCCAAGGGTTTTCTTCGTATCTTCATGCTTAAAGTCATACCTGGATTGAGTGATTTGATCTTGATTTAAGTGTTGTAATAACTCCTGAGTATTACTCGACCATTTACGTAGGTTCATACCTCCTCCTTTAAGCAGCGCGATAAGTTCAGTTTGTAATTGTTTTGCGAGTAAGGCGTACGCGTGAGACGCGTTAAAAACACCCTTAGTTTAGTAGTAGTAGAGCTCTCTCGTAGGACTCCGTGGTGGGGGAGATAACATTTTGGTGACCTGTTTTTGTTGAAAGATATGGGTCGTGGTATTATTTTCATATGTTGTAGTTCACAGTATTCGTTTGTAAAATCTTTGTACATATGGGACAACCTTTCGTTTCTTTCTAAACGTTTTTCCAGCTGTAAAAATTGTGAAGTAGCTATTGGTCGGGATTTTCCAAGTCTTTCTTCGAAATTGTCTATCATTGGCATCTGGACAACGAATTTACCATCAGAGGTTCATCTGGTAGTTTTTTGGTACAAGACCTCACGCTCATCCTCTTGGTTGACATCTTCGGGTCCTTGACATATGTCCTCAGATTCCCAGTACTTTGATATTTCCGATAAGTCTACGATTGATACGTGACAATTAACGGTTTTGAGCTTCCCACATAAAATCCATCCCAGTTTAGTGTGCTGGGCGATGGGTGCGTGGCTGTCGCTCTTGAAAACTCCATCAAGTATGATGTCGGCATACACATCAGCTCCCAATAGCAAGTCGATTGAGCTTGAGATATTATACTCATTGTCTGCAAGTTTCAAGTTTTCAATGTGTGTCCAGTTCATTTTCTTGAAAGTTTGTGTTGGTAAGTTATTAGTGAGGAGATTTAATATTAAAGTATCAATAGTAAATGTAAAGTCCGAATGTATAGACCGACAAGTTAGGCTCATGCGTCCTTTGCTATCCCGTGTAGTTGACCCTCATCATCAATCATCAACAGCCTTTAATAGTCCACTGCTGGACATAGGCCTCCCCTTAGAAGGAGGTTTTGGCCTACTATACCACGCTGGCCAGACGGGTTGGTATAGGGTTTGTTTTAAGTTTTCCTTCTCTCTGCAGTGTTGTTGTCCTGCGTAGTTTTCTCCCTTAGTCGCCTCTTACGACACCCACGGGATGAATAGGGGTGGTGACACTCTGTATTCTTAATCCGTCACCACACGGACAAGTTGACCCTATACCAGTTATAATTGCGTTGTGCTTGGTGAGTGGTTGTCGCAGTCGCTGGGCAGCTTCCTCCGTAATCAAATTGGTTTGTGAGCCTTGATCTAGTAAGGCTCTAAGTGTTATATAAGTTCCATCAATGGTTTGGACTTTGATTTGCACCGTAGTCCGTAAAACTTCTATGTCGGCCGAGAGATGATGGGAATTTTGTTGCTTAGAAGTTGACGGTCTCTGTTCAATATTGTTTTTTGAGGTCAGTTCATTAATGTGCAATAATGTATGATGTTTTAAATGGCATATTTGCATTTTTTTTGTGACGTACAACTAGCGTTTCCGTGGCTGTATAAACAATTTTTGCATATGTTAAGTTTCGCAACTAGGTTGTTACGCTGTACAGTGTCTTTCGCAATAAATCTATCGCATTGCATCAATACGTGATCTTTTTTACATTTTCCCAAGGAAGTGTGAAATATTTTTGAATGGTCTCTATTGCTTTTTAATAAGGTTGATTTTTGATTGTTGTTCGCATAGTTGAACGTTTTCATAGGAATATTTCTATGATAAGTCTTCTGAATATTTCTGTTAAAAGTAGAAGTTGAATTTTGTTTTTGGAAGTTAGAAGATTCCTTTTGGCATTTCTTCACAGTCTCTAAAGCAATAAATTTGTTTTCTAAAAATGACAGAAATTCGCTTATATCCGGTAAATCCCTATTATCCTTCAAGTCTTGGGTATATTCCTTGAAAGTTGCAGTATCGAGTTTTTGAGACATATAGTGAACAATGATAGGTCCCCAGTTAGAGACATCAAACATGGGAATGTTTGATAGTCCGTTTTGACTTTCGCTGATAACATCGTGTAATCTTTTTCAATTGTAGCTATTCGGATATTGTATTACTGGTATTTGCTGCATAGTGTTCATTAAATAACTAAATTGAAGCCGGCGATTGTCGTATCGATGTGCTAGTATTTTCCAACATGAGATATAATTTTCCGCGCTGATGGTAAGATGCTGTACCAAGCGTTCAAGCTCGCCCTTTAGTTTCGTTTTCAAATATTGCATTTTTTGGCAGTTTGATATAGCAGGATTGTTGTGGACAGTTTCCGTAAATATATCCTTGAATGATAACCATTGAATGTAATCCCCAGAGAATTCGGGTATTTGTATTTTGGGAGCCGAACGTTGATAATGGATGTTGGACCAGTTTTTGCTGTTTAAAAGTCTTCTTAAGTTGTCATATTTTTGTTCCAGGTCTTCGAACCTACTCTCGTAATTCGTCTTTAAGCTTGAGCCTTTCAAAGCCGTTTCCAGTTGCCAGTGAAGTTTGTCGACAGCTTCCCATTTAGATTTCAAAATAGACAAGTGATCTTCGAATTCCCATTTCTCTTTCATAACTTCAATGTCGACTTTTGACATTGCTCTAGCCAATGCCTTAAAGTTCGCCTCCTGTGTGCTCAATAGGTCTTTAAGTTTGTCATCCGTCTCTTCTACAATCATCCCTGTTAGGTCTAATTCTAGTTTCGTAGGCTGCCTCTGAGCAACCAACATTTTCGTCATGTTTTGCTTTGTAGCGTCATGTAACTGCTTCGTTTTTCCATATATGTCGCTGGTAAAGTAATTTATGCTGCTTTTATCTTCAATTTTTTCTACAAGTACTTCGTGTCGTTCATGAAATGTTACCCATTCCCTTTCTAGTTTAGAGATACGATTTTCCAGATAGTCGACAGTTTTTCTGGTGGCGCTATCCTTCCTGTAGTTACTGCATCTAGTTTTGATATTTTCAAAGTTAGTTACTTGCTCTTTTATTAGTTCCATGTTTAAAAAACGGTTACGGTAAGTTAAGTTTGTCTAGTTCAGTTATTTTTGTTTAATCGGTGTAATGCGGCTTAGTTAAATTAAAGTACGTTTACCTGTAATAGTTCCCAGTGAATGTAGTAGCGATAAGTTGCAGAAGTAGAAGTTGCCACAAAAATATTGAGTTGTAATATAGTTATTTACTGAACCTGAACTGCAATTAGTTAATCACAATTCTGTTTTGTCCCACACGCGTAGTACGGGTTTATCCCGGTAGTTGTAGAAGTAGTAAAATTGTAGTAGTTGTAATGTAGTAGTTTGTTGTTTTTGTAGTAAATTTTGCTGCTAGCCGTAGTAGTGACGCGGCGATGTATTCAAAGTTAAAGTCGCCTGATATTTAGTACACCACCTCCCTTAGGATATGTGCGACTTCTCGATTTGACTGGTGAGATCCGCTTGTGGAAGGCCAGACAAACCGATTCGTTATCGTAAGCGGTGTAGTGAGTTACTAAATACCTGGTTACTATCCTCGAAGGACCATAATGTACAGTGACATTAGATAGCTGTTGGAGCAGTGGAAGTTTGGACGTTGTAGGTGATGTTCAGATGAAATAAGAGTATGTTATAGTTAACGTAAAACCCGATTTATTTCCACTGAGATAAGTATTACAGATTTACCTAATCAGCGATTTTATACTCCTACGCGTCGTGTGTTTAGTCCAGCGATCGATATTGCACACACGCTATAAAACGTGTATTATTCTATATATACTTTGTAAAGTGTGGGGTCATCAAATCATGTACGAGCTCGTACATATCTATTGTTGGTAGTATTTATTTCTTAATTATGCTAGCTTCTTTTAATTCTTCAATTATAGACAATATTTCATTATCATGATTTATATTGCCAGCATCTCTTGAAGCCACTAACAACTTTAATCTCTCAACCAATTCATTGGGATCGTCCCAGTATACTAAGTCAGTATTGTTTTTATATTTTTTTTGTTTTGGCAAGTTTCCTCCAAGCTTAGTTTCAACTTTACTGTCTAATGTTTCAGCAAATAATGGTTTAATTATTTCACGATATTTTATTCCTTTGCCACCTCTTATTTGTACCTTAGGACTAAAATTTCTTTTATGTGCATTTGTGTAATGCAACATATCTTTACAGACAAGCTTATCTTCGTTCGATATCAAATTTAAATCAGGTTTTCTCCTGAGTAAAAGTTCTTTTAAACCTGCTGTCAACTTGTAAGCTTTGTCACCGATTTTAACTAAAATGACATTGTCGTTATTTAAACTATCAGTTTTAGAAAATGAAACCGCTGAATTACCCATCAATAAAATCTTCTTTTTACTTCTAATACCGAACGGTATGTTGATTTCTTCATAAATACCGCAGATATCATCACCCTTTAAAGACATTTCTAAATCATCGGTCAACTTCTTTTTAGGAGTGTCAATGAATTGAGCAGAATTCAGATCTGGATTGTAAGAATCTTCAAAATTTGTAGATGTGCTTGTGTTAATATCATCAGATTCGATGTCTTCAGAATTAGCGAGTGTTTTATTTTCAACATTTTTAATTTTTTCCCAAGTTATATTCGAATCGACTAAGGTCTTAAGAGGATCTGTTACAGGTTTTAGCACTTTATCGAGTGACAAGTTCATCGAGTGTTCCTGGTGCTTCATTTGTTTTATTTTATTCTTTATAGAGTTAACCGACTTTATGAATTCTATTTTAATATTTTGCTGCATGTTAAATTATAACAACTGTATTCAGCTAAAGAAGCAATAATACTAAATTTGTTTTTGCATAGTTATTACTTATATTTGTACATTTTGACTCAAAATTTAAAAAAGATATCAAAATTTTGTCTGTACCTTCCACTATTTAGGTAATGTTGATTCTTTGTTAATAAGTAGAAAATTATAAGGGCTACTCCAAATAGTCTTGCAAATATTTTTGAACTGATTCCATTGTAGATCAGAACTAGCATGTTCTTCATAAATGTGTTTTAAATTCACATCATCTTGTTTAAAAATTATAAGAACATTAACATTGTCACGTAACAATTGTTTCGGAATTTTAGAATAGGTTTGAGATAAATAAAAACAATCGATTTGTTTATGTCTGCCCATACAAAAATAATTGCGGATATTAACTTGATTTTCGCATGCAACATCATCGAAAATAAATACAGAATTTCCTAAAGCTTCACTCGGAGATATGACCTCTTTATCATCGTTAAATTCGTAGAAGTTAATCTGTGATACCCTTCTTAATACTTCACTCAGGAAACGATAATTTGGTTGGAAAGAAGTTTTGGAATAGAGATAAAGATTTTTTAATTTTAGACCATTTTCATGTAACAATAAACTAATCATAACGTTTGTTTTACCACAGTTCGATGGGCCGCATATCATCGGCCTCCGCATCGTATCGTATTCGGTAATAAAGGACTATGTCTGATTTGGTGAGAAGATTCATTAAAATCTATATTGTTAACTTTCAGAGAAATGGGTTGCTTGATCAACTTCATTTTGACAATTGCTGTAATGGGTGTCTAACACACATATTTATAGTTAATTATACTTTTAACACTACAATAGGTACATATTTTATATAAAACAGAAATACAGCATTCAACATGTTAGTACAGGTCTAGAAAGTTAAGAATTTTGTATTCTCGTATTACAATATTATACTTTTAATAATTGATGTCATTAGATTTCGAATATCAGACAGATTTCATATTGCATTTCTTATTTAATTATGCTGTCATAGTCAGTCGAAACAGGACCTGTTTCTAGAAATAGAAATCAAGTTTATTGGTTAGTTTTTAATGTTATGAGTTATCACAATATTTTTCATGTGAAAAAATTAGATATCTTACTTTAGCTTTATTTTCATATAGCCCCAGCATTCTCGACATTGGAGAACTTATCAGATATGTATTTGATGACGTTGATAAAAATGAAAAGTTACTAAATACATCATCAAATAAACAAGCTCAAACCAAGAAAAAGTTGAAAAGAAAGAGGGATTGTTCATTAAGATCTTCATCATCGACATGTTCGACAAGACAGAAGTGGTGCTAGAGGACGATATGTTACTAAAATTAACATCCATGAACTCCCAGACTGTGGCCGTGATTGTAGTGACAGTGATGATGCAAGTGTGCAATAGATTGTGTACGAACCTTTTGATGAAGTGATGGATGCTACTCAAGCTCTTGTGAGAAAAATTTGTAATAAGTTAGAGTAACATATTTATAAGTTTTAGGAAAGGTGTTTAGTTCAACGATGATATTGTTTTGATATACCTATTAAACTCTTATATGCTAATAGAAATTTCTTTTTTAAGTTTTATTTTAATCTGAACTGTAATATGTAACTGTTAGCTTTACTCGTAATTTAAGTCCAAGTAAATATGTTGTTGGTTCGCCTTATTATATATAAGATAAATAAACAATAAATTAGTTATATCTGTTTTTTATTTCTAGGTATAAACCTACATAAATACAATGATATCTTAATTGATATATGTAAGTTTATTTCATCTCAGAAATACGAGGAGGAGGAAATACTCAGAGATACTCAGAATTGACGACTGGATGGCGTAGTGGTTTGTGTAACGGACTGCTATTTCAAAGGTCGCGGGTTCGATTCCCGCTCAAGTCAAATATTTGTGATTTGTGTGCATGAACATTTGATGTTTGATTTGGTCTGGGTGTTTCTATGTATAATATGTATGTATTTACAAAAAAAAAAGTATATATGTATTTATATCAGTTGTCTAGTACCCATAGTACAAGCTCTGCTTAGTTTGGGACTAGATGGCGTTGTGTGTATGTGGTAGAATATATTATTATATATTATATATTAATATATTATATATTATATTATATATTATATATATTAATACTATTTTATTACATAGATACTTAATTACTAAGCTGAAATTAAATGTTTTATTAAAATAAATAATAATAATAATTCAACGGTTATGGGCTAAAATACAGTTTTATAATGTCCCCAAGGTAACGTTTTACAATTATCTTCTATTTGTCTTTTATCGTTGTTGACCACTGTCACCAGAGCTGTGGATAGCAAAACAGAACGGGTAGAGTTTTCTGGAGTATTACCTGACAAAGCGACGCTTTCAGACGTGCTGTTTTGAAAATGAGCACTTCCAGTAACGCCAGTAGTTAAGTTAGGCAAAGCAGTACTAGGCATAGGATCTTGAAAGTTGGCTGAGTCAGATTGGTCTAAATGTATAAGAGTATTATGTCTACGTCTACAATATTTAATATTCGACAATTTACACTGTTTACTAGAATGGCCAGGACGTAAACAAGCGATTTTCTACTGTTAACTTACGAAAATCTTCACAAACAAACATAAAAAGGTCATATAAATTGGGGCAAGATACAGGCGCAATAGGCGCCACCTAATCAAATGTGAACCTGATGAAATTTTTTATCAGGATAGTTGTTCAATGTTCCTGCGGTGTGTTAAGAATCTTGTATGGATCTGCGTCAATTTGTTAACACTATAAATAAAAACATTAGAGCACTAAAAACATTGAACGAACCCACCGAATATTGGGATATAATTTTGCTATACATGTTGACTAAGAAAATAGATACAATCACTAACAGGGATTGGCAGCTTACCTAAAGTACCCACTTTGTCACAATTTTGTTTATTTGTTAGTGTTGTAATATAATATTAATTTGAGGGTAGGTATAAGTTCCTATACAATAAACCAGTTGTTGTCCCGCACTCGGTCGTTTCATTGTAAACATAACAGTTAGTAAGAGGGCTGATTGGTTAGAAACGGTTTAACGTAGTACACAATCAATTCAAAAGGTAGTGTAGAAGTTACGTTAGATAATGATACGGCTGTTTAACTAATGAAATAAATTTATTATACGGACCACAGGTAAGAAAATATAAAGGAGCGAGGGAGCACACGCGATGACCGCTAATCGTGTACTGAAGGTGTAATTATGATTTATAAGTAAAGTAAGCAAATTGCTGAGGTAACATTATTGTTCGGTGTCACCGTACATGCTCCCGGGCCAAAAAGATACAGAGATAAAGTCACACATCTTCGATTTTAAAGTTACACTTTTTGACAATAGGGGACGTAGCTTTATCCCGTTTACCAACAGTGTTCGCACTTATAATCACTTCACTAGGCTGACGGTCAGCCGTGCTCTGCTTTCGCGAATACACTACACTATTGGCAACACTATTTGACACTTCCACTGAAGATGCTGCACGTCTCCTTACGTTTCACAAGTTGTATATCGGACTTGTACTGTTCGGCGAATCGTTCATCTAATACTCCGAACAGGCTGTTGGCTACGTAACCGATACCGTTGATAAGCCCGCGACGACGCCGTCTAGCGTGCTCCCGAGCATCAAAATGCTGATTTAGCATGAGTCGATTATAGTGTAGGAGTTCTTTATAGTTATGATTTAATTGAAGTGTAATTAGACTACAACGACTTTTATCGCTCAGGGATGAACAGATTTGATTTAAATAATCTAAAATTTTTGTCGTTGCAATATTCCCTTCCCAGTATGGACCCATGTCGTAATAAACGATTAGAAGCCATTTGTCCTGAATAACTTTCATATTACCTATTGGCTCGAAATATAATGAATTATTGCTAGGTAATACTGAAATATTAAACGCTGCGTGAGATGATGTCAACAGTGAAATAAAAAACATTAAAGACATCGCTATAGAAGCCAGTTTAGGCATAGTTCTTGTGCGATTACTCTGAATAGGCTCTTCCAAACATGTCGTATTTTCTTGACTAGTATTTTCATTTTTCGTGTCACCAGACTCAGACGATAAAGGTAGTATGGAGAGTTTAACAATGGGCCTTTTGATAATTCCGCTTTTCGTTTTTAACGTCACTACTCTCACTAATCCATCTTGACCGGGATGAACCTCTACTACTCTACCTAACATCCACCTTCCAGGTGGCAAATTATCTTCTTGAATAGTCACTAAATCGCCAATTTTAATATTCTGCTCAGTGTTTCGCCACTTGCTTCTTACAGATAATTGTGTTAGATATTCTGATCTCCATTTCTTCCATATGTCATTTACTAATTTAGCTGATAGCGCCCATCTAGTTCGCGCATTTTCTTGGGTTTCGATTATACCGGTTCCACATCTTCCTATTAAAAAATGGGCAGGTGTAAGTATATTTAAGTCTTCAATATCCTCTGATAGGGGGCATAAAGGTCTGGAGTTCAAACAAGTCTCAAGTTGAGCTAAAAGAGTGCTGAATTCCTCAAAGGTCAAGTGCTGTTCTCCTATAACTCGTTTAAGGTGGTGTTTTAAACTTCGAACAGCTCTTTCCCACAATCCACCAGCGCTTGGCCAAGAGGGGGCATTAAAATGCCATTCTACATTTAAATCAGTTAATTCAGCAAAAAAGCTGTCGTTGTATAGATATTTTAGATCATAATAGCTTTCCTGTAACATTCTATTTGCTCCCACAAAGTTTGTTCCGTTATCACTATACAGATGTCTAGGCGCTCCTCTTCTAGCTGCCATTCTACGTAATGCTGCTAAAAATCCTGAACTGCTCAAGTCGGATACAAGCTCCAAGTGTATAGCCTTGGTCGCCATACAAATAAATAACGCTATATATCCTTTAGTCGTCTTGATTCCCCGCCCTTTATTACTTTTGACGTTTACGAAGCCTGTGTAATCCAGGCCCGTGTGATAAAACGCTGGGGCAGGGTTGCTCCGAGCTTCTGGTAGTTCCCCCATTAGCTGATGTTGCATTCTCGGCTCATGTCTCTTACAAATTACACAGTTTCTTACTTCTTTCCTTACAGCTTTATTTCCACCGATAATCCAATACTTTTGTCTAAGATTAAACAAAGTAATCCTCGGTCCACCATGGAAGGTGAGCTGATGAGCTAGTTGGATTAACAAGGTAGTTAACCGACTGCTATGAGGTAATATTGCAGGGTGCTTCATATCTATATTCATGTTTGCTTTGCTCAAACGGCCTCCAACTCGCAGGATACCTTCTTTATCGAGAAAAGGATTTAACTTTAATAAACAACTCTTTTTACTCACTATTTTATGCTGTCGTAATGATACTATTTCTTCTGCGAATTCAGTCCTTTGTATGAATTTTAAAACAAGTGATTTAGATCTCCTTAAGTCATACAAAGTAAGATAATTAGGGATATTATGCTTAGCTGTCATTTCTGAGTCATTACTGAATTTTAATGAATTTTAACTCCTTTATATTTTCTTACCTGTGGTCCGTATAATAAATTTATTTCATTAGTTAAACAGCCGTATCATTATCTAACGTAACTTCTACATGGTCCTTCGAGTATCTGACGGGACCTCGCGAGTTTTAATAGTATTCGGCTTCTTTGAAGAGCAAGTGTAAATACGAAACTTGTGAGTGACCGCGTTTATAAGCCAGCATATGGATTACAGTGATTAAAGTGTGGACAAAGTATCATTAGTGTAAAACTATAGCAAAGCACTTAGGAGCGAGACCCTAGCAACAAGTAAACTAAATCGACGCCTCAAGCACGAGGCAAGCAGCAAGTTTTTATTTACAGCAGCGACATTAAGTATCGACATCAGCAGCGGCTGACCAACAGTCAGCAGAAAAAAATCAGCGTCCAGGTATAGCAGAGTTGTGGTACCAGGAACCTAACTATAGCAATAAAAAAGCAGCATCGCGGGGTTGTACAAGTAAGATCTTTCCATATTTTTTTTCTCGGTAATATATCTAGCAAGCAATAAAATGGAAGAACTCTACTATCAACAACTCGAGCTTAGCGAATTAATTAACAAAATACAAACGAACATAAAAAAAGACAGAGCGGAAAGAAAAACCGACGAGTATTGGAAAAGGCGGTTAGAGTCGTTAGAGAAGTATTGGTTAGATTTTCAAAATAATCATGTAGCTATCTGTCAGTATGGGGTCAAAGAGCATGTATACTTTACGAAGTCTGAGTATGACAAGGTTAGCCACGTCTATACTGCGACCAGAAATCTGATCAATAGCCAAAGTCAGCTGTCTAGCAATCAAACTACTAAAGCGCAGGAAGAAGGAGGCCCATCGGGCTCTCAGCAGCCAACAAAAGCAGTCATCACCCGTACAATGAAGTCCATAGGTTCCACAAGCAAATTAGATGACATGATTCGTAAACAAACAGCTAATTTCAAAGCGTTTTCCAGATCAGCGGGTTTCATAGATCTAGACTCTATCACAGAGAAATGGGAGATGGAAGACGCTTTAAAAACTTTGCAATCACGCTGGTCTCAAATTGATTCCCTTCACTGGGAGATCGATAGTGAGATAGGTGATGAAGACAGTGACTACGAATTACTGTACACGCAGCACGAGCGATCATTTATGGAATTAAAGAAAATTATCAATAAAAAGCTTTGGAGTGTGGCGCACCGTGAGCAATCCACACCAAAAATGGATATACCTGTATTTTCAGGTAACTACCAGCAATGGCCATCGTTCAAGGACCTATTTACTGAAACGATCCATAACAACCCTACCTTATCGCAAGCGCAAAAAATGCAGTTTTTAAAGGGAAAGGTTAGGGGTGAAGCCGAAAAACTTATTCAGCATCTTCCGATAGGTTCTGACAATTATAATACGTGTTGGGAGATTCTCAATCACAGATATAACAACAAAAAATTAATCTTTACATCTATTATGTATACTTTACTAGGGATGCCAAGTACACAGCAACAATCGCTAAGTCATATCAAAAAACTGCATGATGTGACCCTAGAGAGCTTATACGCTATTCGCAACCTTGGAATCGACATTTGCACTTGGGATCCGCTTCTCGTACATCTATTAACGCAGAAACTCGATAGCGAAACTTATGGAGATTATATTGACTCCCTAAAAAATTCGAGAGAGCTCCCAGTTTTACAGGAATTTTTGGATTACTTAGAGAGTAAGTTTACAAGCTTAGAAAACTCTCGTAGAAAGACAGATTCGGCGATACCCAAACCCCACAATTCTTTCTTCCGCGAAGCTTCAGAAAACCAAAAAGAAAGGCGAAGCAACCCTAGTTTCGCTAATAAATTTAACAAGCCTCAGTCTTATTCTAAAGCCTCACACGTGTATTCGATCAAATGTCAATTGTGCAATCAACAACATGCTTTGTTTCATTGTGGAAAATTCCTAAAATTGTCTAATGAGGCTAAATTGAATACAGTATTTAAATTGAAATTATGCAAAAATTGTCTATTCGACCATAATGGCCAACAATGCATTTCTACTAAGCGATGTCGCAATTGCGCAGGAAATCATCACTCGATATTACATGACGCTTACGAACAAAATATGTCGCAATCGAATAACTCAGCAATAACTACCACTAAGCCGAATGTGCTAGAAAATCACGTGGCCATTACTGCACATGGGTCACATAATAGTCCCGGAACAAGTGAAGTTTTGTTAGCCACTGCCTTGGTTAAAGTAGCAGCTGTTGATGGTTCTCATCATATTTTAAGAGCTATGATTGACCCAGGGTCGCAAGTCTCTCTCATAAGAGAGAGTGCGGCGAAAAAGTTGGGATTACAACGATCAAAATTTAATGGATTAATAATCGGAGTAGGGGAAGTCGAGAATAATTGTAATGGTATGATCACACTGCAGTGTTCTTCGACATATAGCGACTTTTCGTTTGTCACCGATGTACTTGTTATGAAAAACGTACTAAAAGATATTCCTTATAAAACCTATGATACATCGAAGTGGTCATATATTGAAAATCTAAAATTAGCTGATCCATATTTTAACGTTAGTCGTCCAGTGGACTTATTATTAAGCGCTCAAGTTAATGGTTTGATTTTATTAGGAGGGTTGATTAAAGGAGAGAACTGGTCCCAACCCGTGTTGCAAGAAACTCGGCTTGGGTGGATAATTTTTGGCGGTGGGGAAACATCGTCATATCAGTGTAACGTCATAATGAACAATATTAAGGATATACAGCGGTTTTGGGATATCGAGGATATTAGCGAAGAATCTAAATTATCGTTAGAAGATCAGGAATGTGTTGAATTTTATTCTTCTACAACTAAACGTCGAGAAGACGGGCGCTACGAAGTAAAATTGCCACTAAAACCTGATATAAGTGAGAGGCTGGGCTCATCTAAGGAAATGGCTATTGCACAGTTCCTGAATTTAGAACGAAAATTTCATAAACAACCCATTTTAGCAGAAAAATATAAGTCATTCATCAGTGAGTATATAGCCTTAGGACATATGGGGCCGAGCAATAATACAAACAATAAGCGAGCGTTATCGTGTTACTTACCGCACCATTCAGTGCAACGAGCGGAGTCAGCAACTACGAAACTACGCGTGGTATTCAACGCGTCAGCAAGGACGTCAAGTGGATTTAGTATTAATGACCTGATGAGTAAAGGACCAAATTTACAACAGGATTTACAGGAATTAATACTGAAATGGCGTCAATATCAATATGCTTATACATCCGATATCGAAAAAATGTATAGGCAGATTTTAATGAATAAATCTGATCAGCAATATCAGCAAATTATCTGGAGATTTGAACCAGATCAACCACTGCAGACGTTCAATCTAACAACTGTTACGTACGGTACGAAGGCAGCACCTTTTCTAGCTATGATGACTCTGAAGCGTCTGGCTTCAGATGAGCGGGCTAAGTTTCCGGAGGCTGCTAAAATATTAGAAGACTCATTTTATATGGATGATCTGGTCCATGGGTCTCACACTATCGAACAAGCGCTGCAGCTTATTTAAGATCTTAACAGGTTATTGAAACTTGGTGGTTTTACTCTAAGAAAGTGGTCTGCAAATCACCCCGAACTTCTAAAAAATGTAGAGAACAGCGGCAGCATTGGAGATAACATCTTTACCTTTAAATCTGAAAACACATCTAAGACTTTGGGCTTAAGGTGGAACTCTGTTGAGGACACCTTTACGTTCAATTTTAATTTATCCAACTCGAACGTTAAAATCACCAAGAGACTGCTACTATCGGAAATATCAAAGGTTTTTGACCCTCTAGGGTGGTTAGCACCACTCACAACTAAATTAAAACTTCTCTTTCAAAGGTTATGGATAAACAAAATGCATTGGGATGACGAAGTACCAGAGACTATTCAAAAAGAATGGGTCGTACTTAGCAGAGATATGGAGTACCTAAACCATTGCAAAATACCGCGGTGGATAGGTTATAAACCTTTTAACGTAGTTGAACTGCATGGTTACTGTGACGTGTCAACCAAAGCATACGCGGCAGTTATCTATGCACGTATTGTTAGGGAAACTGAGCCCACTGTGGTACTAGTTGTTGCCAAAACACGATTGGTCCCCCTCTCTAAGAGCCTATCTTTACCAAAATTAGAGCTTAGCGGCGCATATCTATTAGCAAAATTAATGGGTAAAGTTATCAGATGTTTAAGCGAGCTGGATATTCGCATATATGGGTGGACCGATTCGATGGTTGTCTTAGGATGGCTACAGGGTGAATCAAGCCGATGGAAGCCCTTTGTGGCAAATAGGACTAAAGCTATAACTGAAACAATGAAGCCCAGCTGCTGGCGGTACATAAGATCCGAGGAAAATCCTGCAGATGCCGCCAGTAGAGGTATTTCCGCCTCACAATTAAAGAACTTAACTCTGTGGTAGCATGGACCACAATCATTGAATTCCTTCGATGAAAAATCAGAAACTAGTCGAATGGTTTACACCACTGACCAAGAACTAAAAAGAAAATCAACGCCGAATAAAATAAATTCTTGCCAAAATAATGTTAACGAGAGCATTATAATGAATTTATTAATTAAATTTAGTTCGTTCAATAAAATTACAAGGATATTAGCATGGATTTTACGTGCATTTAATACATTAATTCATATGCATAAATTCATTATAATGCTCTCGTTAACATTATTTTGGCAAGAATTTATTTTATCCGGCTCGAAGGACCATGTAGAAGTTACGTTAGATAATGATACGGCTGTTTAACTAATGAAATAAATTTATTATACGGACCACAGGTAAGAAAATATAAAGGAGCGAGGGAGCACACGCGATGACCGCTAATCGTGTACTGAAGGTGTAATTATGATTTATAAGTAAAGTAAGCAAATTGCTGAGGTAACATTATTGTTCGGTGTCACCGTACAGGTAGAAAATACTACTAACAGTTACTACACCTTTTTATGTTTGTTTGCGAAGATTTTCGTAAGTTAACAGTAGAAAATCGCTTGTTAAAGGTGAAAGAGCTTAACTTGTGCTTCAATTGTTTACGTCCTGGCCATTCTAGTAATTTCGGGTAGGTGCTAAATAAGTTAACACACATAGTAAAAATCTCTGCAGTATTTTAAATAATCTTAATTAATAAATCCCTAGTGTTTGTTATCAAAAAACGTGCAATAGAGCTTAAATACATTGTACTTACAGTTATCACACTGATTTACATGATTTAAGCCAGGTATTTTAACCACCTGCCAGCACATCAACACTACACAGCGTAACTTTAAAGAAAATATTGTTTTCACTTTGTAATCACTACAACTATGTCTCAACTGTCTGATATTCAAGAGGCTGAGAACAGTTTAGAAGAGAGCTTCTCGAAGAGGATGGCTCAGCTGGAGGCACAACTGCAAACTGGTGGAAACAGCAAGGAGACAGTGGCGCGGGTGTCAGAGGAGTTTAAAACCTTTCGTGAGTTAATGTTTACCATGCTGGGTCTTCTTCGTAAGCAAATTGGTGAGTGAGTCAGGATGGTGGATGCTATGGAGACCCGGCACCGTCACAAGTCCCTGATCTTCTTAGGAGTGCCCGAGGCTATCAAAGAGGACTGAGAGACAACTCTTCTCGACATAATTAATACAAAGATGAATAAGAAAGACATCTCACGCCCAAATATCAGGCATTGTTATCGGATTGGTGCTCCATCTAAAGAACATCGTCCGCCAATATTGGTGAGATTTACCACCGCGGAGACTAGACTGGCGGTCTGGAAGTCTAAGACATCCCTGAAGGGTTCTGGCTTCTCAGTGAGGGAATTTCTCACTAAACGCCGACAGACTGCCTTCAGCATGGCCCGACAGCATTTCGGTATGTCAGCTTGTTGGACACAGGACGGCATTATAAACATCAAAACCCGTGACAACTGTCGGCATAAAATAACATCCATCGACGAGCTTAAAGGATTGGTCACCAAATATCCTAAGGTATCAGTTGCAGATAGAAGCGTCTCCGAAAATGCAAATTTAGCTGTGAGTAATAAAAGTACGCGAAGACATTATTAGTGACACTACTATTTGTCGCATTGTGCTTTCGATATATTTTCATAATATCCTGATAATAAGTTTTTATAGTTTCTTGTTTGTTATTGTACCTTCAACTCATTAATTAAAAACTTTGTTTGCTGTCCCGTGAATTACTAACAATCGTGACAGATATGACATCGGTCAAGTCAATGTTTCGCTCGTTCAGCAACCATTACTGTTGCGTTCAGTATCTTGTACTCACAAAATTCTTAGCTATTTAACTCTTGTTTTTATTTTTGTTCTTTCTCTGGTTTAGCTGTCTAATTATAATTAACTAAATAAGGTACACTATGTTCAATTTATAACAGTTATTTATAGTCGATTTTTTCTTCGCATGTTTTGTTTTAGTGTTTTACTAATTAATTTCAGTCTTGTGTGTGAGCTGGCGGGTGGTGTAGAAATACGTAAATCCAACGTCGACTAAGGTAATAACTTACAAAAATATTTATTATATATATATGCATGTACAATATTATTATATATTTGTATAATATTTTATTAGATCGTATTCTACTTAATTCATTGTATGTTTAATACGTGTACTCTGCTGTTATAATGATTGATGATAACGAAGTATATTTTTCCGCAAACGACTCTTCAGATGATGATAGCTACAGTTCGCTACCTGATACCTTGGGGGAACAATTACGGCAGTCATTTAACAATCAATCTTTGTTGAATGTATGTCATATAAATGCCCAGAGTGTTCCCAGTCATTTTAATGATTTGACTGTAACTTTCACCGTCAACAACGTTCATGCCGTACTGATTTCAGAGACTTGGCTCAAGCCGCACCTATCTTCTTCTTCTTTTTCACTGACTGACTTTGTACTTATTCGTAATGATCGAATAGAATCAAAAAGAGGCAGTGGGGTTGCCATCTACCTCCGTAGCTGTTTACCTTATAAAATCGTCGCCGCTTCTGCTTCCGATCTTTCTACTACCGCTGAATACCTATTCCTTGAAGTTCGTGTCGGAAGATCTAACGTATTACTCATCATCATCATCATCATCAACAGCCTTTAATAGTCCACTGCTGGACATAGGCCTCCCCTTAGAAAGGAGGTTTTGGCCTACTATACCACGCTGGCCAGACGGGTTGGTATAGGGTTTGTTTCAAGTTTTCCTTCTCTCTGCAGTGTTGTTGTCCTGCGTAGTTTTCTCCCTTAGTCGCCTCTTAAGACACCCACGGGATGAATAGGGGTGGTGACTCTCTGTATTCTTAATCCGTCACCACACGGACATAACGTATTACTGGGTGTAGTTTATTGTCCCCCTGTTGTTAGCTACTTCTCCAGTCTGGAAACAGTTCTGGAATCGTTAGGGTCGGAATATGCACATCACATCATTATGGGAGATTTTAATACCGATCTTCTAGCGATTAACTCTCCCCGTACCCGCAATCTCCATCCGCATCTCTCTCTCACATCATCCAATCCACCAGCTTCCACGTCCTCGTGCAATAGCCCATATCATTAACTTTTCACTCGACTCCGGCAATTTTCCCACAATCTGGCGTAAGGCTTTCATAATCCCTTTGCCAAAAAAAAATAACCCTTCTCTCCCTGAACACTATCGACCTATTTCCATACTCCCCTTTCTCTCAAAAGTGTGTACATAAGCAGCTATCGCAGTTTGTGTACCAGCAGAAGCTCCTTAGCCATTTACAATCTGGATTCAGACCTGGTCATAGCACAATTACCGCTCTCCTAAAAGTGACTGGCGATATTAGGCAGGGTATGGAGGACACCAAAGTCACAGTGCCCCCTTTGATTGATTTCTCGAATGCCTTTAATACCGTCAGTCACGATGTTCTGCTATCCATCCTTTCCTATCTTATGATCTCCTCGGAAGCCCTGGAATGGTTGTCCTCCTATCTTCAGGGACGACAACAGTGTGTTCGTATTGACGGCTTGTCATCGAGTTGGTGCTATCTTTTCACTGGCGTCCCTCAAGGCGGTATATTATCTCCGTTATTTTTTTCAATTTTTATTAATCTCGTAACCCAACACTTTCACTGTGCGTATCACCTGTATGCGGATGACTTGCAAATTTACGCCCAATCGAGACATATCACACGCCACTAATAAAGTCAACAAAGATTTGGACTTCATAAGGAGCTGGTCGATGAGGTTTGGTTTGTCGGTTAACCCAAGCAAATGTCAAGTGATCGTCATAGGTAGCAAACAGATGTTAAATAGGTTGGACATGACGTCATACCACCAGTTGTTTTTAACGACATAATCATACCTCTGAGCCCAGTGGTTAAGAACCTAGGGCTACATATTGATTCGACACTTGACTGGAGAGCACAAGTCACCCACGTCAGCCAGCAAGTCACTACATGTCTTCGCGCCTAATATCGTCCCAAGAATTTTCTGCCCACTAAAACCAAGGCTACGCTTATGCAGTCCCTTATTACTCCCTTAATCGATTATGGTGATGTGTGTTATCTTGACCTGAATGCAGACCTCCTCAATAAACTAGACCGACTTCTTAATAACTGCATTCGATTTGTTTTTAATCTTCCCAAGTATGACCATGTGTCTGCTTTACGTTCCCAACTGAAATGGCTCCCGATTCGTCAACGCCGCAGTCTGCGCGCACTAACATATCTTTTTTCTTTTCTTAATTCCCCATCGGTACCTGAGTACCTGGTTCCCCATCTCCGCCTCCTTTGCTCCAGTCACGACCGAAATCTTCGATCAACAAATAATTTGCTTCTTCTTTGCCCCCCTCACACTTCCAACTTCATCAATTCTTCCTTCTATGTACAGTCAGTTCTTCTCAGGAATGCGCTCCCAGTTGAAATTAGGATGTCCACTAACCGGTTTACGTTCAAGAAGAAAGTACAAGAACTTCTACAAAATAAGTTGGCAGAATGGTAACATCGCTAGTACCCGACTATGTCTTTTGATATTTATGTATTTATAAATGTGTATATTCATCTATTGTATGTGTATACTTGAGACCTCTATGTATATATGTAGTTATGAATATAGTATTTTATTTATAGTATTTATAGTAGTAGTGTATATATGTAAGTTAGATTTATCCTACATTAATAAGTTTAATATAAACAAGTAAAATTCTCTGTTTTCTCTTGCACCTACAGCTTAATTTTTCTACTCAACTGAAGGTCGACTGGCAGAGAATGCCTTGGGCATTAAGTCCGCCTTTGTACAACTAGTGCATTAAGTTAAATAAATAAATAAACAGTGTAAATTGTCGAATTTTAAATATTGTAGACGTAGACATAATACTCTTATACATGTAGACCAATCTGACTCAGCCAACTTTCAAGATCCTATGCCCAGTACTGCTTTGCCTAACTTAACTACTGGCGTTACTGGAAGTGCTCATTTTCAAAACAGCACGTCTGAAAGCGTCGCTTTGTCAGGTGATACTCCAGAAAACTCTTCCCGTTCTGTTTTGCTATCCACAGCTCTGGTGACAGTGGTCAACAACGATAAAAGACATATTTTAGAAGATAATTGTAAAACGTTACCGTTACGTTACGGGGACATTATAAAACTGTATTTTAGCCCATAACCGTTGAATTATTATTATTTTTTATTTTAATAAAACATTTAATTTCAGCTTAGTAATTAAGTATCTATGTAATAAAATAGTATTTCTGAGATGAAATAAACTTACATATATCAATTAAGATATCATTGTATTTATGTAGGTTTATACCTAGAAATAAAAAACAGATATAACTAATTTATTGTTTATTTATCTTATATATAATAAGGCGAACCAACAACATATTTACTTGGACTTAAATTACGAGTAAAGCTAACAGTTACATATTACAGTTCAGATTAAAATAAAACTTAAAAAAGAAATTTCTATTAGCATATAAGAGTTTAATAGGTATATCAAAACAATATCATCGTTGAACTAAACACCTTTCCTAAAACTTATAAATATGTTACTCTAACTTATTACAAATTTTTCTCACAAGAGCTTGAGTAGCATCCATCACTTCATCAAAAGGTTCGTACACAATCTATTGCACACTTGCATCATCACTGTCACTACAATCACGGCCACAGTCTGGGAGTTCATGGATGTTAATTTTAGTAACATATCGTCCTCTAGCACCACTTCTGTCTTGTCGAACATGTCGATGATGAAGATCTTAATGAACAATCCCTCTTTCTTTTCAACTTTTTCTTGGTTTGAGCTTGTTTATTTGATGATGTATTTAGTAACTTTTCATTTTTATCAACGTCATCAAATACATATCTGATAAGTTCTCCAATGTCGAGAATGCTGGGGCTATATGAAAATAAAGCTAAAGTAAGATATCTAATTTTTTCACATGAAAAATATTGTGATAACTCATAACATTAAAAACTAACCAATAAACTTGATTTCTATTTCTAGAAACAGGTCCTGTTTCGACTGACTATGACAGCATAATTAAATAAGAAATGCAATATGAAATCTGTCTGATATTCGATATCTAATGACATCAATTATTAAAAGTATAATATTGTAATACGAGAATACAAAATTCTTAACTTTCTAGACCTGTACTAACATGTTGAATGCTGTATTTCTGTTTTATATAAAATATGTACCTATTGTAGTGTTAAAAGTATAATTAACTATAAATATGTGTGTTAGACACCCATTACAGCAATTGTCAAAATGAAGTTGATCAAGCAACCCATTTCTCTGAAAGTTAACAATATAGATTTTAATGAATCTTCTCACCAAATCAGACATAGTCCTTTATTACCGAATACGATACGATGCGGAGGCCGATGATATGCGGCCCATCGAACTGTGGTAAAACAAACGTTATGATTAGTTTATTGTTACATGAAAATGGTCTAAAATTAAAAAATCTTTATCTCTATTCCAAAACTTCTTTCCAACCAAATTATCGTTTCCTGAGTGAAGTATTAAGAAGGGTATCACAGATTAACTTCTACGAATTTAACGATGATAAAGAGGTCATATCTCCGAGTGAAGCTTTAGGAAATTCTGTATTTATTTTCGATGATGTTGCATGCGAAAATCAAGTTAATATCCGCAATTATTTTTGTATGGGCAGACATAAACAAATCGATTGTTTTTATTTATCTCAAACCTATTCTAAAATTCCGAAACAATTGTTACGTGACAATGTTAATGTTCTTATAATTTTTAAACAAGATGATGTGAATTTAAAACACATTTATGAAGAACATGCTAGTTCTGATCTACAATGGAATCAGTTCAAAAATATTTGCAAGACTATTTGGAGTAGCCCTTATAATTTTCTACTTATTAACAAAGAATCAACATTACCTAAATAGTGGAAGGTACAGACAAAATTTTGATATCTTTTTTAAATTTTGAGTCAAAATGTACAAATATAAGTAATAACTATGCAAAAACAAATTTAGTATTATTGCTTCTTTAGCTGAATACAGTTGTTATAATTTAACATGCAGCAAAATATTAAAATAGAATTCATAAAGTCGGTTAACTCTATAAAGAATAAAATAAAACAAATGAAGCACCAGGAACACTCGATGAACTTGTCACTCGATAAAGTGCTAAAACCTGTAACAGATCCTCTTAAGACCTTAGTCGATTCGAATATAACTTGGGAAAAAATTAAAAATGTTGAAAATAAAACACTCGCTAATTCTGAAGACATCGAATCTGATGATATTAACACAAGCACATCTACAAATTTTGAAGATTCTTACAATCCAGATCTGAATTCTGCTCAATTCATTGACACTCCTAAAAAAAAGTTGACCGATGATTTAGAAATGTCTTTAAAGGGTGATGATATCTGCGGTATTTATGAAGAAATCAACATACCGTTCGGTATTAGAAGTAAAAAGAAGATTTTATTGATGGGTAATTCAGCGGTTTCATTTTCTAAAACTGATAGTTTAAATAACGACAATGTCATTTTAGTTAAAATCGGTAACAAAGCTTACAAGTTGACAGCAGGTTTAAAAGAACTTTTACTCAGGAGAAAACCTGATTTAAATTTGATATCGAACGAAGATAAGCTTGTCTATAAAGATATGTTGCATTACACAAATGCACATAAAAGAAATTTTAGTCCTAAGGTACAAATAAGAGGTGACAAAGGAATAAAATATCGTGAAATAATTAAACCATTATTTGCTGAAACATTAGACAGTAAAGTTGAAACTAAGCTTGGAGGAAACTTGCCAAAACAAAAAAAATATAAAAACAATACTGACTTAGTATACTGGGACGATCCCAATGAATTGGTTGAGAGATTAAAGTTGTTAGTGGCTTCAAGAGATGCTGGCAATACAAATCATGATAATGAAATATTGCCTATAATTGAAGAATTAAAAGAAGCTAGCATAATTAAGAAATAAATACTACCAACAATCGATATTTAATTCAGTATAACATATTTAACCATCGCGAACATTTACAAAATTAGTCACAAAAATCAGTTAGTAATTATACTTGAGCCAGAAATAGAAGTAATAAGTAATTTAAAAAAAAATCATGAGCAAAGCAGATGTGGTAAATGAGATTCATAAAAAAGCTAGGGTAAATTTTCCACGAAGAAATGTTATAATGAAAGATATAGATGATCTGTGGCAAGCAGACTTAATTGATATGCAATCTGTTTCCAAAGAAAATAAAAGCTTTAAGTCTCTGTCGCCGCTCTTGTAAACAGGGATAACCTCAGCAAGCTTAAGTTGTTGTGGAAAAACACCAGTAGTGAGCATAAGGTTAAATATATAAGTTAAGGGAGAAATTAGACTTGGGGATATCGCTTCAAGAAGGCACCGGAGATATTTTCACGTCCAACAGTCTTTAAATTTAGTATAAGATAATGCACCTCTACTTCATCAGTGGGAACCAAGGCAAAAGAAGACAGGCTTGAATTCATTTGTGGGGGTTGAGTTTGAGCTGTGGTATTTAGCATTTTTAAGGCAAGGTCTTGGCCGATAGATACAAAAAATTCATTTATATTGTTAGCAGAGGACAGTGGGTCACCTTTTGAAAGAAGCTCAGTGCGAGGCATGCCTTTTAAGTGTTGTCGTTTGAAGAAAAAAACACAACTAGAACCTTATAGTACTTTTTATTGTTTTTCAAAGTCTTCACCACGTAGCTTAATACACTTTTCCATTCGCTCAAACCAGTTATTATAACATTTATTCCACTCTAAAAACATATCATAAACTTTTCACTCGACTCTGCAACCTTTCCCTCACTCTGGCGTAAGGCCTTCAATATTCCTTTACCCAAAAAAACCAACCCCTCTCTCCCCGAACACTTTCGACCAATTTCTATCCTTCCCTTTCTTTCTAAAGTGCTAGAGGCCTGTGTAAATTAGCAGAATCTTCTTAGTCCTTTACAATCTGGGTTCAGACCTGGTCACAGCACCACTACCGCTCTCCTTAAAGTGACAAGCGATATTAGGGAAGGTATGGAGAAGACTAAAGTCACAGTGCCGGCTTTGATTGATTTCTTGAATGCCTTTAATACCGTTGGTCATGACGTTCTACTGGCTATCCTTTCCTATCTTATGATCTCCTCAGAAGCTCTGGAATGGTTCTCCTCCTATCTTCAGGGACGACAACAGAGTGTTCATATTGATGACATGTCGTCGAGTTGGTGTGATCTTCTCACTGGCGTCCCTCAAGTCGGTATATTATCTCCCTTATTATTCTCAATATTCATTAATCTCATAACCCAGCACCTTCAGTGTACGTATCACTTGTACGCTGATGACTTACAAGTGTACACACAGACAAGGGTTGAAGACATAACATACGCTATCGACAAAGTCAACAAGGACTTGGACTTTATAAAGAGCTGGTCAACGAGGTTTGGTTTGTCGGTAAATCCAACCAAATGTCAAGTGATCGTAGTGGGGAGCACACAAATGATAAGTAGATTGGATATGGCGGTCAGCCCACCAGTTGTCTACAACAATGTGACTATACCTTATAGTGCAGTGGTAAAGAACGTGGGGTTATATATCGACTCGACACTTGACTGGCGGGCACAGGTTACACACGTCGGCCAGAAAGTCACCACATGTCTCCGTGCTTTATATCGATTGAAGAACTTCCTTCCCGCTAAAACTAAGGCTACGCTTATGCAGTCCTTAATTATTCCCTTAATCGACTATGGTGATGTGTGTTATTTCGACCTGAATGCAGACCTTCTCAATAAACTAGATCGCTTCCTCAATAACTGCATTCGATTCGTTTTCAATCTTCGCAAGTATGACCACGCTTTACGTTCCCAGCTGCAACGGCTCCCAATTCGTCAGCGCCGCAATTTACGAGTGCTGACTTCTCTCTTTTCTTTACTCAACTCTCCATCGCTACCTGAATACCTCGTACCCCACTTCCGTTTCCTATGCTACAATCACGATCGAAATCTTCGATCAACTAACAATTTGCTTCTTCTATGCCCCCCTCACACCTCCAACTTCATCAACTCCTCCTTCTACGTCCAGTCAGTTCTCTGGAATGCCCTTCCTGCCGAAATCAGGATGTCAACATATCGCCTTGCATTCAAGAGAAAAGTGTGCGATCTTCTTCGGGGTGAATTGGTGGAACAGTTACAGCGCTAATACTCGACTGAGTATTTATATATTTTATTAAATTTATGTAGGTTTATGTATGCATGTGTGTTTTTATATTGTGTATGTTTCTAGACCCAAATTATTTTAAATTTCATATTTTATTTTGCACCTACCGCATCATACTCTACATCACCTGAAGGTTGACTAGGAGAGAATGCCTAATGGCATTAAGTCCGCCTTTGTGCAATATGTGCATTAAGTTTAAAATAAATAAATAAAGAAATCGTTAGGGCTTAGGTCAGGACTGTATGGTGGTGCACCCTAGAAACGCTGGCGATGGCACTGTTTTCTCCTTGTTCACTTGGAGGAGAGGATTATCGCCAGCGGCTAATATTCTAGCAGAAGAGGAAGCCGTTTATCGGCTCTCGGGCAAGGCCTGGTCCAGCAGGGTGGGCGTGTCTGCCGGTTGCCCTGCTGGCTCTTCGCTCTTCGGAGCATGGAGGAGGAAACCTCGGTAAAAAACCAGAAGGTGGGGCTCTGTAGGGGCCAGCTTCTCCGCTGATAGCGGTGGAGAAAGGAGGACGGGCTCGGCGTGTACTGACACTACCACCGAGCAGGCAGGGGGACGTAGTCTCCCTGTCACCGTCGGCATATCGTAATCCCTAGAAGAGCGCTGTGGTCAAGTCTCAAAATTCCCCGAATCCCGTGTTCTGGTGCGTGGCCAGGGGATGCATGGCTGATGGGTAGTTCAGTCGTAAGCGCACTCCCAGCCGGGGCACTTGCGGACCCCTCGATTGGGCATAAATTTACGCTTGCCCGGGTATTGGGGGATCTCTGCCCGGGTGGACCTTTAGTTCTCCCCCACTCGTGGGTTTAATTATGGCTAATGAAGAAAAAACTAATAAAGGATCGAAACCAAAAACAACAACGACAAAGGCGAGCAAAAGGAGTACGTCAAGAGTTAGTAGAGCAGGTGGATATCGCCTACTTCGACTTCAGGAAGGCGTTTGATATGGTTGATAATGACATTCTTTTGACCTAAATGGCAGCCGTAGGTTTTACACCACATGTGCTAGCGTTCTTCTCAAGCTACCTACGGGATAGACGTCGGTATGTTGACTGTTGGGGGTGTTTTTCTGAACCGTACTTTACGAGATCTGGTGTAAGTCAGGGTACCCTTAAGCCAGTACTTCCAGCCTGTAATATCCAACCATGCCCAAAACAAACAGTATGGGATACAAAAATGGATACCCTGGGTACACACCGAATACCTTCAAATATAAAAACCTAATAAATTTATTTTGTATGCGTTCCAACATTACTTTATATTTGATTTGATGGGGAGACCAGATAGAAGAATTACATTCCAGATGACTTTTAACTAATGCCTCGTACAAGGCTCTCAGTGCTGCGATGTTCGTAAATTTATTTGCGTTCCTTAGAAGAAACCCGAGATTACGATAAGCTTTTTTACAAACATCCTGAATGTGCTTACCAAAATTTAAATCTGGGCTGAAACGAACGCTCAAATCCCTGACCTCGTTAATCCGCTGGAGAGGCGATCCCTGCATGTGGTACTGGTAGTGTCCAGGGTTATGCGCTCGGCTGAACGACAACACGGAACACTTAGATACATTAAAATATAGTTTATTTTCTAAGCTCCACGCTACCACCCTATCTATATCTTGTTGCACCATGTCGTGATCCGCATTGTGCCTTATCACTCGAACCAACTTCAGGTCGTCCGCAAATAGCAATGGTATCGAGTTACCAACCACTTCCGGCAGGCTGTTAATCATTAAAATGAAGAGAAACGGACCCAGGGTACTGCCCTGACTTACACCAGATCTCGTAAAGTACGGTTCAGAAAAACACCCCCCACAGTCAACATACTGACGTCTATCCCGTAGGTAGCTTGAGAAGAACGCTAGCACATGTGGTGTAAAACCTACGGCTGCCATTTGGGTCAAAAGAATGTCATTATCAACCATATCAAACGCCTTCCTGAAGTCGAAGTAGGCGATATCCACCTGCTGGCCAGCGTCCACTGCAGACAACAGCAAGGGCGTCGCCAAGGGGGGCATAGAGGGGCAGCTGCCCCCCCCTAGAGATTCTAAAAAGTTGCCAAATATAATGCAACCAAAGTCCTAAGTCTTTGAGTTAATTTGCTTGAAGTTCAAGCCTTGAACAATTCCCGTACGTCGAAACTCGAATGAATTCACCAATTCCACTCCTAATATTCCGTACGCTCAACTACGCTCTGCTCTACTTGTTTTTAGAGAAATTCTTTTAGAGGCGTATTAGGGTCATTTATCATAAGGCCGTTTTGTAAGTTCAAAGATATTCACGAGCATTGCAAAAAGCACATGGAAACCCACTTCCATAAGATGGCACTGGAAGCCGCTAAATCATTTCTTGGAAGAGTGCCTGTAGATTTACAACTCAACAAATACTCCCAGGGCATTATTGAAGAAAACCGAAAAAATTTAACATCTATTATTTCCTGCATTACGTTTTGCGGGTCGCACGACTTAGCTCTGACAGGAAAACATTATGGCGAAGGTATTCTCGATGACTTATACAAGCTACGAATTGACGCGGGAGATTTAGTTTTGAAGAAACACATTGAGCATGGGAAAAAGAATGCAAGCTATCGATCGATTGATATTCAAAATGAAATTATCGCAATTTGTGGAGATGTTATTAAGGCAGACATTGTGAAAAAAGTAAAAGAAGCAGAAGCTTATAGTGTGTTAGCAGACGAAACAGCTGATATTTCCGGTACTGAACAATTATCGATTGGGCTGCGATATTTTGACGAGGAACCCAATGAGGTCCAAGAAATGTTCGTCGGATTTGTTGAGCTGAAAGGTCTGGATGCGAAATCTATTGTATATTGCATCGATGAGTTTCTGACAAAAGAAGACCTTAATCCTGCTGATAAATGCGTTGGTTTTGGATTTGACGGTTGTTCGACGATGTCCGGAAAAGACGGTGGAGTACAAGCGATCCTGCGCAAAAAATATACCAAAGCATTGTTCTTTCATTGCTCGTCCCATAAACTGAATCTGGTAATAAATGATCTCAATATTCTTCCTGAAATTCGAAGCATCATGGGAACCACTAAAGATATTATTAATTTTTTTCGGGAATCTGTTTTGAGAAGAAAATTGGTACCTAATATTACCAGGCTCTGCGAAACAAGATGTAGTGAGAAACATAAAACTATCAGAGTATTTAAGGAGAATTTTCCTGTTATATTAGAAGCCTTAGAAAACTTATCGCGTGAAGGAAACAGTGCGACTCGAAAAAACGCCTTTCAACTCCATGCGGCTGCTTTCAAAATTTCGTTTATACTTTGTATTACTTTGATAGCTAAATACTCTGCTTTGGCCTGGCTAAGAAGCACTATGAGTGAAAATCGCCTCAATGGTTTGGCCATGATGAGTGTGCACCGAAAACTTATACATGGAAACTTACAAGATTTTAATAATAAAGTGGTCGAGAAGTTTACAATGAATCCCCGAAAATTATGTTTTAATTAACCTAATATAAACAAACAACGACCACTATAATATTAAAATCTGGTAATTAAAAAAAAAATACGCTGTACGCTGTACACTTATTCAAATTCAAACTCCTTTTTATTCTATTTTTCTAATAAATGTTTTTATAACTTATTTACAAGTTTTTATTGCATAGTCAAGAGCTCGTGCTCGTGTAGCTTTACACATTGGACTCTGTACTGTCACAGAATATATATGTATATAGTACTAAGATTATTACAATCGCTGTAGATGTAAGGCTCGTAGTACAAGTGAAAAGCTTCATGTGCTGTCGACTTTACCTACAATTCATACCTACTTTTCTCATTCATAGAGAATGAGAAAAGTATGAATTGTAGTAGGTAAAGTCAACTTGCCCCCCCCTGCGTCATCGGCTGGCGACGCCCTTGGACAACAGACAACACGACATCAAGTGAAGCAAATTTCCTGCTGTCCCACGCCCAGCACGAAAGCCGTGCTGCGCGTCAGACAACTGGGAACCTACCTGTCTATAGAGACCTTCGTGAATGATGGATTCCAACACTTTAGCTGGAGTACTAAGAACAGCAACAGGTCTGTAATTACTGGGATCCGGGCCTCCACTACCTTTCTGAACAGGCACGACTCGTGTAAGTTTCCAGCACGCCGGAAATGTTGCGGTATCAATACATGCATTAAATAAATACAATAACGGTGCAGCTAATACCATGCGACAGTCCCTAAAAACGAAAGCTGGTATACCGTCGGGTCCCATGGAGCGCTTAGGCGGCAGACGGGCCAGCGCGGCCAGGACATCCCGTTCGCGTATGCGAGTAAGGGAAATACGCGCACCTGGAAGATAAGCCCCCGCCGCGCTCGCCGCCGCCGCGTTCAGCTTGGGAGGCTCATGGTTGTATACGGAATGGAAAAATCGTGCAAATTCATTTGCGCATTGGTCCTCAGATAACGTGCAACCACCCTTCATTAATCGGTGTTTACCAGCGTTGCTCTTTTTAGACCGCATGTAGTCCCAAAACGCTCGTGGATCGGTAGCTAAATGACTTTGTACACGTTCACAATATCGATCATGCACTCGTACAATATCCGCCTTTACTTTTGCCCTAGACCTACTGAAAACGGCATAGTCACTACGCAATTTACTCGCTTTGTATTTTATATGTAATTTGTGTTTACATTTTATTTCCCTAGTGAGGTTGGCACTACTGAAAAAGATTCTGCATTTTGGTCAAAACAACAGCGGTGTAAAAGTGGCAACACTAACCGCGGTGTCAAATCGCAAACGTAAAAGTCAAATAGTGACCGTGCAAATGCAAATAAGAACTGCAGTGAAGAAATAAAATACTATTATTGCAAGAAAATAGGCCATTTTAAGAATAAATGTCCCGAACTAAAAACAAAGAGGACTTTAAATGCTTTTAGTGCTGCATTCTTCAACGGAAATTTTAGTACAGAAGACTGGTACATCGATTCGGATGCTAGCGCACACATGACGGCAAATCGAGATTGTTTACTGCTAAATAGACCCGTGCATGTAAACAAAGAAATAGTAGTCGCAAATCAAATGACTGTGCCTGTTGTAAGTGTTGGTGAAACACAGATAACGACGAATGTAAATGGATCTCAGCATGATGTCATTGTGAAGAATGTTTTGTACATACCGAAGCTCACAACAAACTTATTATCAGTAAGCAAATTAATAGCAAAGGGTAACAAAGTATCGTTTAAAAAGGATGTCTGTTTGATATATAACCAAGTAAATGAACTTATAGGAGTTGCAAACTTAACAAACTGTGTGTACAAGCTACAAACACAAAGATCAGAGAGCGCATTAACGGCCATGACAATGTAGCATAGAAGGCTAGGACATGTAAACAGCAAGTCTTTAAAAAAGATGAAAGAAGGTGCCGTGGAAGGGGTTACTTTTGACAAGAAAGCTGATATTCGGATCCAGAACTGTGAAGTGTGCTGTGAGGGGAAACAGGCTCGTTTTCCTTTCCCATCTGCTAATCATAGGAGTGATATACTGCTAGGAGTAATACACTCAGATTTATGCGGGCCGATTGAGACCAAATCAATTGGTCAAGCTAAGTACTTTCTTCTGTTCGTAGATGACGATAGCAGAATGACTTATGTCTATTTCTTAAAGGAGAAGAACCAGGTACTTCAGCATTTCAAAGACTTTTCAAAGAATCAAACGGGAAACAAGATTAAAGTATTGAGAACTGACAATGGAGGTGAGTTTTGTTCACAAGAGATGGAACATTTCTTAAAACAAACAGGAATCATCCATCAGAAGACTAATCCTCACACTCCACATCAGAATGGACTGTCAGAAAGGTTCAGAAAGGTTCAACAGAACTTGTACGGTTACGGTACGGTACTAGTTGAACGGGCTAGATGTTTATTGTTTGAATCAGATCTAGAAAATAGTTTTTGGGGTGAAGCGGTAAATACTGCAGTGTACCTAATGAATAGAACGCCAGCTGCCAGTTTAGGCATGATGACACCTTTTGAAAAGTGGACGGGCAGGAAGCCAGATTTAAGCCATGTCAGAATATTTGGAAGTCAAATAATGGTGCATGTTCCCAAAGTGAAAAGACAAAAATGGGATAAGAAGGCTGACAAATTAATTCTAGTTGGGTATTCCGATAACGTTTAACCCTAAAACTAGGAAGATTACTACGAGCAGGAATGTCATTATAATAGAGAAAGAATACTCTGACACAGCTCAGGTAGTAGCAAAAAAATGAAGAAAAAACATCAGAAAAGAAAGAAGAAATGTTAAAGGAAGTTGAAAACTCAGAGAAAGGTGTATGAAAGTGATAATGAGTCAACCTTAGAATCTATTTTAGAAGAAAATGCTCAAAATTCAGAGGTGCTTGGTAAGCGCCAGAGAAAGCCGGTAGAAAGATTCGGCTATTCCAATCTCTGCATTGTAGATGAGCTGGAATCATGTGGTGAAGAACTGAGCTATGGAACAGCAATGAATGGACAGGAGAAGGAACTGTGGGAACAGGCGATGACAGAAGATAATCAACCATGGGAATTCGTCGACAGAAAAGAAGCTGATAGAGTAGTGCAGTGTAAGTGGGCTTTTAAGAAAAAGTTCGAAAGAGATAATAAGGTGCGTTATAGGGCTAGACTGGTAGCAAAAGGTTTTACCCAAAAAGAAGGTTTGGACTATACCGAGACATTCTCACCAGTGTTACGTTACTCTATATTGAGACTTTTATTCGCATTAAGCGTGAAACTTAACTTTAAAATTACTCATTTGGATGTCACTACAGCCTTCTTAAATGGTAATCTCAATGAAAATTTAAACATGCATCCTCCTCCTAATTTACATTGTAATAAAAATTGTTTACTTAAATAAAAACGTGCAATTTATGGTTTGAAACAATCAGCCAGAGCTTGGAATGTAAGAATAAATGATTGTTTATTAAAGTCCAACTTTGTTAGGTCAAAATTAGAACCATGTTTATACATAAAAAGGTGTGAACAGGAGCTGATTATAATAGTAATTTTTGTAGATGATTTTTTCATATTTTCTAATTGTCAAGATATGGTTAAAAATGAACTAATGCTAAAATTTAAGATAAAAGACTTGGGGCTGTAGGAGGTATACACAAATACATACATACACGTCTATACTATATAATATTCTAATACTATCTTCCTTCTATCTAAACACTTCTATAACTAATATAATTACATATATCTTATTATTATACACTATATATCATTACAATATAATATGTAGTATTTATTTACATATTCTATACTACCAGATACACTTTCACTTTATATAAATAATTTAAGTAAATCGAATAATATTTATTTATATTTCATTCGGTGTAGTGGGACCACACTCAAATCTTCGAGTCCTATTGTTTCCGCCGTCGGTCGGTGCAAGCGCATCGACCACTGCATGGAATTAGTTATCGTACTGCCCTCGGTCGCGAAACCTATTTTGTTGCCTATGAAACATATAAAATTCTATGTATAAATATAACGTGTAAATCTGTGACATTATATATAAAATTTTCTCTTGACTTTTTCTTGTGCTGTGTTAATTTTTGTGAGTCTTGTTTCTCCTTCTGTGCGTGTAAATAAACTTGTGCTACTACCTTCCAATACAACTTTTATTTTTCTCAAACTTTCTGTAAGTAATTTTTATCTATACTACAGGGCAATTAAAACAATGTTTAGGCATTAGAATTCAAATGTATAAAAATGGTTGCATTTCACTAGATCAAAAACATTCTATGGATTATACAGGGTCTACCCATAGGGATGACCTGGTTTTGACAGCTCATAGCGGCCATGTTTGATGATGGAACTTTAACGTCTCTTGACGTTTGTGTTCAGTAAGGTTTGCCATTTTATCATGTCACGTTTCATTTTAAACCATTGCTTGGAAATTGTCCAAAATTATTACGCAAATTCGCGTTCTCCTACCGCTACAGCAAGAGCGTCGTCATAGTGCTCCTTCTGTGCGCGCTATAAATCGCATAATAACAAAATTTTAAAGTAATTTAACTCTCCACAATTCTGCTGTGCCTGTGAGACATAGAAATGCCCGTAGTGAAGAGAATATCGCAGCCGTTAAGGCCAGTGTTGATGCGAATTTAAATCGATCAGTTCAACGCCGTTCACAAGAGTTGGGGCTCTCTCCAATGACCACCTGGCGTATTTTGCGGTTGGATTTGGGCCTACACCCATACAAAATTGTTTTGGCACAAGAATTGAAGCCATCCGACCATTGTATCCGTCGTGAATTTGCCGATTATGCACTGGAAATGATGGAAGCCGATGACGATTTTCATCGTAAAATCATCTTCTCAGATGAGGCCCATTTCTGGCTCAATGGATTTGTTAATAAACAAAATTGTCGCTATTGGAGTGGGTCAAATCCACGTGTAGTTCATGAATCACCATTGCATCCGCAAAAAATAACAGTTTGGTGCGGTTTATGGTACGGTGGAATCATTGGTCCGTACTTCTTTAAAAGTGACGAAGGAAACCCTGTTACTGTGAATGGCGAGCGCTATAACTCGATGTTAACCGAATATTTCTTTCTGGAATTTAATGATATTGATGCAAACGACCTTTATTTTCAACAAGACGGTGCACCACCTCACATTACTCGAGTGAACATGGAATTATTGCGTGGAAAGTTTGGTGAGTCGTTAATTTCGAGAAATGGACCGATCAGTTGGCCACCAAGATCATGTGATTTAACACCTTCAGACTATTTTCTTTGGGGTTACGTTAAATCTTAAGTGTACAGCAATAATCCAGCTACAATTCGTGACCTAAAAACCAACATTCGACGAGCCATAGCCGACATACCGGCCGAAATGGTGCACCACGTCATCAAAAATTGGCGTGACCGTCAGCAAAAAGTCATTGGCCGATATATTATTTAAAACATAAATTTCATAAAATTATCTATCAAATAAAACAATCGGATGCATTTTTCATAAAAAATTGTGTGTTTTATTTAATTTTTAAACCAGGACGTTCTTATTGGTAGACCCCATATATTAAATAAATTTAATATGACAAAATGTAATGGTGTCGATACTCCCATTGAGAATAATTTAAAGCTAGTGTAGTAATGTGGAGCAGTATGTGTACTTACGGGTGAATATAAATAAAAGTCAATATCCACTTACTGTTGTTGTGTGTATAATTTATACACCCAACAACACGATATACTATTTAAAAGACAGAAGGAGTACATGCAAGAGACACACAATATACACAACGCGACACAGAATATACTGTCCATTCACAACACTTTAAACTATTTAAAAAATACTGTTTGAATTTACTTAATTAAATAAAGATGAAGAATGTCAACAATAACAAGAGAACGCGCAAGCTGTAAGGGGGCCATGGACCAACTAACTTAACGTACTTACTATACGATCGTTCTGGAGCGACCCACGTCACTCAACACTATAATGTCATCACATCACATCAACAGCCTATAATAGTCCACTGCTGGACATAAGCCTCTCCTTAGAAAGGAGGTTCTGGCCTACTATACCACGCCTGCCAGACGGGTTGTTATAGGGTTTGTGTCAAGTTTTCCTTCTCTCTGCAGTGCTGTTGTCCTGCGCAGTTTGCTCCCTTAGTCGGCTCTTACGACACCCACGGGATGAATAGGGGTGGTGACAGTCTGTATTCTTAATCCGTCACCACACGTAAACCACCAACACCACCAACACCAATGTAAAAAATCATAAGTGTAGTAGTTAGAAGTAGTAAGTAGAGTAGTGTTAAGAAGTAATAAATAACTATTTCCAAACCTTAAGTGTTCAGATAACTGTGATAAATGACTGTGAAGCTCGTCGTGGGTTCGATAACCACTTAGGACGAATACGAGTGTTGTGTGAAATTATTTTTATGATAGTGTAATTGCGTTTATGCTTATGTTGTTTTGTGTGTCTATGAAAATGTTACGTGGTAGGTATGAGCTCTACATCACCCCCCTCCAGAGACCGTCAAGGGCGATAAAAACCAGGAAACCTGACACGACGACCACAGCGAGTGGTATACTCTTGGCTATTGCTAGGTAGAGTGGCTTCTGTTAGGTCAGGCTTGTCTGTCAAAATATAAGCTTGCTTAAGGCGGTCGATTGAGACCGTAACCTCTCTGCCCTTGCTTAATATTTTGAAGACTTTGTTTCCCCTTTGCAGAACTTTATAAGGACCTCTGTACGCCGGTTGTAGCGGGCTACGTGATGCGTCTTCGCGAAGGAACACGTGATCGGCGGTCTGCAGATCCTTAAATATGAAAATGCTGGTCTTGCTGTGACAGGATGCTGGGGTTGGTTGCAGGTTTTGAGCAAATTTGCGAATGCGCGCATTGAAATCTGTGACGTCGGTCGTTCGTCGTCGGAAGTTTGCGATTCCGCGAGAATGTCGAAGCTGACCGGTAATTGCAGCGCTTCCACGCAGATAAGGGATCGGCTACGACGTTGTCCTTGCCGGAAATGTGCCTTAAGTCGGTGGTGAATTGGGCAATGAAGTCGAGATATCGGAATTGTCTGGGCGAGCAGTTTTTCGTCCTCTCATGGAATGCAAAACTGATCGGCTTGTGATCCGTGTAAACCACGAAGTGTCTGGCCTCGAGCATGTGGCGGAAGTATTTGATAGCCTCGTAAATGGCTAGCAGCTCGTCGTAGGAAGAATACTGCGTTTGCGAAGGGCTGAGCTTCTTTGAAAAAGAAGGCTAATGGATGCCAGCCATCATCGCTAAACTGCTGTAGCACGGCGCCGATTGCAGTATCTGACGCGTCAGTAACCAAAGCAACTTTGGCATTGCAATCGGGATGAGCCAATAGCGCAGCATTAGCCAAACTGGTCTTGCAGTCCTCAAATGCTTGCAAGGTATTCGCCGCAAGACATATAGGCTGCGAGCCCTTTACGTTGCCAATCAAAAGGTGGTGAAGTGGCGCCTGAATCTGAGCGGCGTGGGGCATAAAGCGTCTATAAAAATTGATCGTACCCAGAAAACGGCGCAACTGTCGGACATCTTTTAGAGGCGGAAAGTTCATGATGGCATCAACCTTGGAGTCAAGTGGTTTGGTGCCCTTCTCGGAGATGTGGTACCCTAAGAAGGTTACCTCCGGAACACAGAGAACACACTTAGACGTGTTGACCAACATGCCAAAGTCCTTCATCCTGCCGAAGATAATGCGGAGGTGCTCCTCATGGTCAGCCTGCGACCTTGAGAAGATCAAATGGTCATCTAAATAACTGTAACATAAATCCAAGCCTCTGGTCATCTCGTCCACAAAACGTTGGAACGTTTGGCCTGCGTTGCGCGTTGAACGGTGTGGTGATTGCCGTCTTCGGAATGTCGTTCGGATTAATTAGCGCAGGCTATTTCTGAAATAAAAATGCGGTGTGGGTTAGTGTTTTTTTTTTTTCTATTTTTCATGTTTCACTTCATTTTCTCTTTCATTCGTTTTTTTTTTAATCTTGTTCTCTTTTCGTTGTCTTTTTACCTTTTAGTCCTTAATAACGGACAGACTGGCACAAATCAAAATAATGTTGTGGTATATTTAATAATGCCATTCTATATATCTGTAAAGTGCAAAAGAGTGGCCATGAGTTCGTTTGCCCTTCCTCCTCATGAGGCTTAACCCCTTGGAAACGGGCGGTTGTAGATCGGCACAGGCATATCATAGAATTTGTATAATTTTTATTTTTATTAGCTTACTATTTGACAAAACAGAGTTTGTTGCTATTGTGTGGGTGGACATGACTTTGGAGTCTACATAAAAGACGATTTAAAACAATTTTAAAAACTTTGTGAATAATAATAATAATTTGCAGACAGCGGTTGAGGGCCTTTTCCCGCGACGGGCGGAACGTCGATGGCCTCCTTGGTCGGAGACGACGGGAAGAACGAGGATGATGTTCCGCCCATCGTGGATTCGGAGATAAGGGCGGCTGTTCTGCGGATTCGCTCCAAAAGCACCGCCCACGGGCCAGACAGGAAACTGGCCAGTGTGCTGAGTCCTGATTTACCTGAGTGCTGGAAGAGTGGGAAGCTGGTCCTATTAAGGAAGCCGGGACGGTAGATTCGGTCGCGGCCTACAGGCCCAACGTGTTGCTGGTAAATTGTTTGAGAGGATACTCTCTGCCCGCATCGTCCTCCACCCCTACGAGGTGGGCCCCGATCTGTCGGACGCCCAATTCGGTTTTCGAGCCGGTCGTTCGACGGCCAGCGTTGTGCTGCGCCTGAGGGCCGTGACCGAGGAGATCGTGAGCTGTGGCGGCGTGCTGTTGGCGGTGTCATTAGACATCGCCAACGCATTCAATAGTCTGCCATTCAGCTGCATCAGGGAAGCACTCCACTACCACGGAGTGCCGGGGTACCTGAGGCGGCTGGTGGCAGACTATCTTGAGGAGCGAACCGTCATGTACGAGGACCGAGATGGCGTCTTGAGACGCAGGGCCATGTCGTGCGGTGTTCCGCAGGGGTCTGTCCTAGGACCTCTCCTGTGGAACATCGGGTACGACTGGGCCCTACGAGGGCGTCTCCCCCCCGGGCTGGGTGTAATCTGCTACGCGGAAGAAGTGGGAAGCTGTTGTTACGTTGTAACGAAGTAAATACACAAACTTACAAAATAAATAAATAAAGAAAAAAAAGATCATTACACACAGACGAACAAGGTAATAGTTGTTACGATCGAATGGAAACCGCGCGCATTAACTAGTGATAACATCATAATGACCATATAAGGTAATCGTCGGTATCGGGAGCCAAATTGTCCTGGAAAACGAGCGCCACAGTGTGGGTGTTTAGAAATATCGAGAAGTGACATTAGCTGACAACGGGCCGGTAGACGGTGAATGATTCCTTCTCGCTCGGTTGCACCGTTCTTTCCATATCCCTGTCTCGCCTCATACGAACATTCCAGAAAGTACGCATTGTCGCCTCGAGGCGGAAATGGGCCGTCCCGATACAGAGGTATAAAAGCGAATCCGCGGAGGAAAGAGGGATTTCGACGCCTGAGAGTTAATTGTTTGCGATTCGTATACGTATTTGTTTGTCCACAGTTTTAAAACGTTGTTCAATCAGTGCTATTCTAAAATAATAAAAATAAAAGAAGAAAAATTAAAATTATCTAGGACGGCTTACAGTCTCCATACAGCTTAAATTCTCCGTACGGCTTACGTTCTTCGCGCGGCCTACAACAACGGTCTGCAAGATCTCCGTGCGGCTTGTAATCACCGCACGACTTGACTTCGGTCTGACTGCGGAACACCACGCGGCACGGTCTGCCGTCGCGAGCCTAGTCGGATCACCGTGAACCACAGGACACCTTCGAGTTCCCCCCGAAGTCTAGGGAATTTAATCGCCAGAAGACCCTCCCCGCGTTATGAAAGCCGATGACCCAGATAAGTCCCCAGTGCACATAAGTCAAACCGGAAAGCTTCCTGTTCCAAGAAGTCACACCCTGAGACTTAAAAAATATTGTATTATATGGTTTTTTTCCTTTTTTTTTCTTTTCTCCTCTTTTGTATTTTTTTTTTTTACAATTACAATTATAATCGAGTATTGTGTTTTATTTGTGCCCGCCGACAGGCGGCCGGAACACTGTGGCGGTGTGCTGTTGGCAGTATCATTAGACATCGCCAATGCATTTAATAGTCTGCAATTCAGCTGCATCAGGGAAGCACTCCACTATCATGGGGTGCCAGAGTACCCGAGGCGGCTAGTAGCAGACTATTTAGAGTAGCGTAGCGTCGTGTACGAGGACCGAGATGGTAATCTGAGGTGTCTCGGCCCATGTCGTGCGGTGTTCCACAGGGATCTGTTCTTGGACCCTTCCTATGGAACATAGGGTACGACGAGAGGTGGCCCTTTGACGATAACTTCCGATAGCTTACTCCAAAGCTGGTCGGCGCTGCGTCTGCCGTTAGGCGTCTTTTGCCTAATGTGGGTGGACCCAGGGTCATGACGAGAAGGCTGTACACGGGGGTTGTCCGGCCAATGGCACTGTACGGTGCACCGAATAGGGCGCGCCTCTGGCGCCCTCATAGGGTATTGGCAGTTAGAACCATACGCGGTTACCGAACCATGTCGACGGAAGCGGCGTGTGCGTTGGCCGGCACTCCCCTGTGGGACGTGGAGGCGGAAGTGCTCGCCGAAGTATATCGGGGAACCACTGAGTTCCGGGCGGTAAGCGGCAGTCGGCCCCCGCCCGAAGAAGTACGCAAGTGGCGTGAGTGCACTCGACGAGCCACGATGGCTCGTTGGTCGTCCCGGGTGGAGGCTCCACGTGCTGGTTTTGCCACCGTGGAGGCGCTCCAAGCGGTCATAGTTGAGTAGGCAGGGCGGCAGCACGGGACCCTTTCCTTCCAGCTGACGCAGGTCCTTTCCAGGCACGGCTGCTTCAGGAAGTACCTGCACTCGGTCGCTAGGAGGGAATTGAGTCCCCCCTGTCACCACTGCGATTGCAGTGAGGACTCGGCTCAGCACACGCTGGCAATTTGCCTGGCTTGGGCATCGCAGCGTCGGGTCCTCATTGCAATCATTGGAGAGGATCTCTCGCTACCGGCTGTCATACGCTCCATGGCCGGTAGTGACAGTTGTTTTACCGCGGTCGCATCCTTCTGCGAAGACGTCATCTCGCAGAAGGCGAAAAGGGCCCGAGAGGATGATCTCCACTCGGACCCAATTCGCCGCCGACGAAGCAGGCGGTGGAGGCGCGCTTACGAGCACCTCATGCCACCCTAAGTGTGGTTGCGGGTGGACGGGACGAGTTTTCCCCTCCACCCGCCATAACGGCCAGTCGCGAGTATGTAACGTCCGCATGTGCCGGACGTTACCTAAATAGAGAATGTACCCGAAGGTGGTGCCCGCGCCATTGCGGGCAGGCGCTAGGAGGGGTCCGTATGTCTTGATAATAGCAGTTCCCAGATCTCTCCCATTACAGGCGCAGAATGGCACACCATGGTGTTTTATGCGGTCCGATTCCGACACACTACCCCGGCGGGGTGACGGCCCGAGGGGGTTTCCACACGTTAAAAAAAGGCATTTATTTCGTTTCTGTTACATATTATACACTATGTGATAATACATAACACACACACAGAAATGCAAATTTAGAACAAAATAAATACAATAAAATAATTGCCACGGTAAACTGTACACGGCAGCGTCGCAATATCGGCGACATCAAAGCGACGCCGCCGCCGCGACGAGGCGGCGAACTTTACATTCTTATTACCTACCTACTAATCACTTCACTTGCTTTTTAAAATCTATTTATTAAAAATACGATTTTATTCACGTGTTTATTTTGGGAATGCTCGACTGGCTTCGGACCCGGCATGCCGCGGCAGTACGTCTCACTCCTTGAAAAAGTAGGTGGCCGCATCGAGGCCTCCAAGTTGTTAAGGAAGACCTCGAAGTCGTTCAAACTCCGGTGGGGGGAGAAATATACACTATAAATGGTGATTCCCCCCCAATCGGCGACAACATATCCAGTACCCTTGTCTCTTAGCGACAAGGGCGGGGAATGAGCCGCCGTGGAGCCGACAACTGCCACGGAGCCGTCCCGGTCACCTATCCAGTTTGGACGGGGAGGGACAAAATAGGGCTCCGCGACTACGGCAACACCTATCGACCACTGTGCCATGGTTTGCAGGAAGAGACCCTGCGCCGCAGCACAGTGGTTCAGATTCGTCTGGACCAGGAGGTTGGATACTTGATCCATTACTGGATCGTCTCTACAACCTCCTCAGCAGCCCCCCTGCCCCATCATGTGATTGGCGGGCTTTTTAGCCGCCGCACACACGGGGCAGTGAGGGGCGGCAGAGCACTCTGCCGCCTTGTGCCCGGGTTGACCGCAGCGGAAGCATAAACCGCTGCAGTCAAAACAGCCCTCGCACCTGGTGCGAGTGTGTCCCGCGGCTAGGCACTTGAAGCACCCCATCGGCCTCGCGGCCAGAACCGTGATTCTGGCATTCACGAAGCCGACGAGCATGCTTCCGGCGTCGCCCAACGCTTTAGCCGACGCCACGGGACAGCTGACCCACACCGCACCGAGGCCTCCCGGACCCGGACGGACGGTGCCGACTCTGATGGTGTCCGCGGTGCACCCAGTCTTCTCCATGACTGCCTGCATCGCGGACATCCTCCGACGTGATGGAGTCGTCCAGGCCCGAGATGCGCAGTTCTGCGCATTTGGTGGGCCTGGCGATCTTCACACCGTCCGTGGTGGCGAAAATTCCCCGCAGCTTCTCGGCGAATTTGTCGGTCGTCACCGCGCCTTCAGCCCCAGGGAACTCGAAAACCCGAGCTCCCGTCTGGGCGTGGCGCAACCTCATCCCTGCCGTCCCGAACTCAGTGGCGAGACCGGGACGGGCCCCCTTGAAGAGGGCCGCGTACGTGAACCCGCCACTGGCCGCCTCCGGCGACAACGTGACGGACTACAGCCGCGGTTTTCGGCGGCTGCAGCTTCCGCGGCCTCTTTTTAGAGGCCGTTGCCACCGGTGGCGAAGGCTGGGCTTGGGCTTCTTTCTGAACAGCCCTTCTAGCCCGCCTTCGGGACTTCTGTGAGCCTTCTTGTTGGAGGGGGCAGGTGCGGAGGGGCCAGGGGGTCCAGCATACGCCCAACTGCGTCAAGAATTGACCGCAGTTGGGCGTCAGGTACCCCTGAGGTCGCGTTACTGACAGGCTGGGGCGTGGACGCGACCCCCCGCTCGGGGAGGTTCGCCCGGAAGCGGGCGAGCTGAGCGCTCAACTCGTTCACCCGCTCCGTCAGCCTGTCATTGGCCATCTGTAGGCGAGACACATCGCCTACTAGGCCCTCCACGACCTCCGACATAGCGGAGGAGGAGTCCTTAAGGGCCCTCACAAAAGAGCCCTTAAGGTTAACCGACTTGGTGGCTACCTTCTGAATAATGGCCACCGCCGCTCTCGCCCTCTCCTGCACAGACACAGGCGCCAGGGGGGCATCTCCCTCCACCGGCTCCGGAATCTTGAGTAGGAGACCCGCGATCTCCTCCTCCGCTACGGCCTCGCCGTCCGCTCGTACCCGTCTATAGGAATCCGCCTTTGAGAAGGCGGACCCTGACGGGACGGGGACAGGGGTACACGACCTCCCTATGCGGCCGCCCTTAGGAGGCCCAGACTCCACGGAGGGGTTATCTTCCCCATCCCGCGAGAGTTCGCGTTTCCGGCTCTCGCTCGGACCCGCCTCCACCTCCATGCTCTCGCTGGAGCCGCCACTCTCGCCAGACGTGGCAGATTTGGAGCGCAAACGCTCCGATCTTCGGCTCCCAGCAGTCAGTCTACTACAGACTACTACTGGGAGCCCCACCGAGATAGGTGTTCTCGACACCACCTCACCCTCAGTGGACGCCAGATCCACTCCACCACTCCTCCTCTTCGATTCGTCCTTCTCCTTGCATCCCACCGTTTCCTGTGCCATTTTGCTCGCCTTTGTCGTTGTTATTTTCGATCCTTTGTTTTTAATTTTATCTTCCATAATTAAACCCACGAGTGGGGGAGAACTAAAGGTCCACCCGGGCAGAGATCCCCCAATCCCGGGTATTGGGGGATCTCAACTGGGGGACCTCAAGCGTAAATTTATGCCCAACCGAGGGGTCCGCAAGTGCCCCGGCTGGGAGTGCGCTTACGACTGAACTACCCATCAGCCATGCATCCCCTGGCCACGCACCAGAACACGGGATTCGGGGAATTTTTTAGAGAGGTTTTCTTCCTCGCGGTCCGGGCGGTTAAGCCAAGACCCTCGTCTCCGATCAGAGCCGCGAGACTTGACATCAGCGACTAGGGATTACGATATGCCGGTACGGTGACAAGGAGACTACGTCCCCCTGCCTGCTCGGTGGTAGTGTCAGTACACGTCGAGCCCGTCCTCCTTTGTCAACCGCTAACAGCGGAGAAACTGGCCCCTATAGGGCCCCACCTTCTCGTTTTTTACCGAGGTTTCCTCCTCCATGCTCCGAAGAGCGAAGAGCCAGCAGGGCAATCGGCAGACACGCCCACCCTGCTGGACCAGGCCTTGCCCGAGAGCCGATGAACGGCTTCCTCTTCTGCTAGAATATTAGCCGCTGGCGATAATCCTCTCCTCCAAGAGAACAAGGAGAAAACAGTGCCATCGCCAGCGTTTCCAGGGTGCACCACGGGGAGGTTTTCTAGCGTAGCACCCCACGCTTAGTGGATACTACCACAACCCTTTGTACTAATGCTTGTATTGCTCGTTCTAATATATTTTCTGTTAAGGTCTCGACGGGTGACACGCGTTTTCACAAGATTCTGAGTAAGTTTCTTGACATTACACGCCCTTCAGGTACACCCACACTTGTGAAACATAACACAGTACACCACATCAGGACTACACCTGGTCCTCCTATATCATGTACTCCCCGCAGACTGGCACCAGATAAACTAAAAATTGCCAGACAGGAATTTCAGCTTATGTTGGACAATGGGACGGCCCGTCCTTCTGAAAGTCCCTGGGCCTCACCCCTACACCTAGTGCCTAAGAAGGATGGCTGGCGCCCTTGTGGCGATTACCGTATGCTCAACGCACGGACCATTCCAGACCGTTACCCGATTAGGCACATCCACGATTTTTCCCACTCTATTTCTGGTTGCACAATATTTTCTACCATCGATTTAACAAAAGCTTTTAACCAGATCGTAGACGTATCGTGACGTATCTGTCAGCTGTCATATGATGTTGACATCGACTCCTAATTAAAAATTATATTAAAATACTTAGTTAGTGAGATATGGTGCGTAAATGTTATATATCAGTGACTTAACATTCAACAATCACCGTCTATTGTTAGTGAGCATGTATGTACAGTGCAAAAACAGAAATAAGTGAATAACTATTTTGTCAACAAAAACAGTGTAACCAAATAAACAGTGAATTTAAAGCTGAAAACATATATAAAACAGCATAGCAAAAACATCTCATAAAACTACAAAAACTTTTACAGTGGAAATACTAAATAAACTCTCTAAACTAATTAACACGTAAAAGTGAAAAGAATTGTCCGTTATATTATTTGAATTTCCACCACAGTAATCATAACAATGTCAATTGTCAAAATCAACAAAAAACAACTGAAAACTATCATTAATCAAATAAAAAGTGGTGAATATACAGTGGACAACCAAATGGCACGATAAAACATTCACTTCGATACTTAAACCGCCAAACAGGTTAAGAAAATAAATCATCATCGACGTTGACAGTTGAATACCAACTTACCGAGAAAAATACAACCATAGACTACAGTGTTACCAAGGTGAAACCAGTGTTGCCGAATCTAACCAGTGTTACCGACTTCAAATTAGTGCTGCCAACTTGAAGCAAGTGTTGTTAACTCAAAACCGGGGTTGCCAAATTCAACTTAGGGTTACCAATAATAAACCAGTATTACAAACACTGATCCAGTATACCAAGCAAAAACATTTCAATATGGAACGACAAATGGATGCTTTTTGGCAAAAAAAGAAACAAGAAATGTCAGCACAAACGCGGGAGATAACCGAAGCCGTCACCAAAAAAGTATCCGAGAGTATCAATGAAAAATTAACTACTCTTGTGAAAGAAAATAATAACTTGAAGACTGAAGTCAAGAGCTTACAAGACAAGATAAAGTTAATGGAAGATCACAAAAGAAAAAACAACATTATTTTCTTTGGTATGCAAGAAGAACAGAACAATAAGTCCCCAATCGACTCCATCACAAAACTGCTAGAAAAATATATGAACATTCATATCAACCCTCAAGAAATAAACAACGTCTACCGACTAGGAGCAAAACAAGATAACAAACCTCGCCCCATCCTGGTAACGTTTACAACAAATTGGAGGAAAAATGAAATTCTCAAAAACAAAAAGAAACTGGATCATGAAATATACATCAAGGAAGATCTCAGCAAAGAAATCTTAGAGAAAAGGAAAGAGCTTCTTCCTCAGCTACAGGAAGAAAAGGCAAAAGGCAAAATCTGTTACTTTGTCAAAGATAAAATTGTCATAAAGGAGTCGAAAGATGACAAAAGAGATAAGAGGAAAAGAGACTGCAGCACTTCACCTAATAACCAACCCACGTTGGCCCCAAAAAAGATTAACAAGACAAATAATATGCTTAATTATATGGTACGGGGCAGATCCGCATCACTGTCAACGCCCCCAACCACAAAAAACGATCAATAGACATCGACAACGGAAAACCGAAACCAACGAAGAAAGACTATGTTAACGGCGCAACAACCTACACATTCACTCCAATACGGCCGGTCACCGTGGGGGAAGATGACCACTACCCTCCAAACACTATCCCTTTATCTCAAACGAATGCGTCTAGAACCAAAAAGCAGCAAAACACGGAATACCTATATATAGCAACATACAATATACTCTCTCTAAGGACTGAAGAACGCCTACAAGAACTTTTATACTCTATACGAGACATAAAGTGGGATATTATCGGCTGGAGCGAAGTAAGAAGACTCGGTGAAGCTATTGAAGAGCATGACCAATTCATACTGTACCACAAAGGCGAAACACCAGGAAGACATGGAGTAGGATTCCTAGTAAGAAAAACACTCAAAACCTTCATCACACAAATAATTGGCATATCAGAAAGGATTGCTATATTAAACATAAAGATAAGCAAGGAAGTATGGTCCATAGTGCAAATTTACTCGCCAACCGAACAGTCCACGATATTAGAAATTGAGTCATTCTACTCATACCTCAAAACTGCTATAAAAGAACACGCACAAAAAAACTACATTGTCATGGGTGATTTTAATGCAAAAGTTGGAGAACCAAGAAACGAAGAAGAAATCGTCCTGGGCCCATACAGTAGCGGGGAAAGAACAAGGAACACTAAAAAAAACTAATAGAAATGGCGTTCGAAAATAACATGAAAATACTAAACAGTCACTTCAAGAAGAAAGCTGCTAATAGATGGACATGGATATCCCCAGATGGTCGGTATAGAAACGAGATAGACTACATGCTAACAAACAGACCCAAATTATTTGACGACTGTGGCACCATCGCATATCTCAACTTTAATAGCAACCATAGGATGCTAAGAACATGTCTCAACACATCATCTGCTCTAAAACCAAGCCGGCCTTTCAAAGCGAAAATAACAATACCACATAACGATTTAAGAATAGGAACCATAAAAGAAAATCTCAACTCTGTGACAGAATCGTCTCTTGGGTATCTAAGCACCCAACAGAAATACAATATAATACACGAAATACTAATAGCAAGACCTAAAACCAACATCGAAGTCGAACCATACAATAAGAGATATATATCAGAAAAATCCAGAGAACTCCTAGAAAAACGATCAAAATTAATTAGCATTCCAAATAAAACGAAAATTATCAGAGAAGAAATAGCGAAATTGAGCAAAGAAATAAAATTACAAATAAGAAAAGATAGAGAATACCTTAGACTCGACACCTTTGAAAAGTTCATCAACAAGACCGGTGGTATAAAAAAGGCTCTTAAAGTTTTATCAGACAAAACCAACTGGATAGCTAATATGAAAGACCAACATTCCATGACAAATACCAAAAGATTAGATATTCTATCAATAGCTACGAAATTCTCCAAAAACCTGATTTGAAAGTTGAAATTACCGAACTAAGCAATGATGACATAGTGCCATGGATACTAGAAGATGAAATACATAAGGCAATTAAAACACAGAAGAATGATAAAGCCCCTGGTCCCGACCAGATCAACAATGAGTTGCTTATAAGTTGCAGAAACTACATTGCACCACTACTAATATGGATTTTTAATGATATACTGAATACCGAAGTTATTCCGTCACAGAGGACTGTATCAACCATCATCCTGCTCCACAAAAAGGGTGATAAAACCGTAATAAATAACAATAGACCTATTAGTCTAATGTCCAATATTTATAAAATATTTGCCAAAATAATCTTAGCCCGAATAACAAGAACTGTACGAACTCGTACTTAGCTAAGTCAGCGAAATTGTGGTTTATAAGGTTTTAATTTATACAGTGAATTTTAGTGTTTAATAAACGCTCATAACTGCAACATTGGTATTTTTTTACCTAACTTCAACTATAAACAAACTTCAACATTAAATGTTGGGAAAAATATAATAACAGCCCCAACATTTTGGTCCTTCGAGGGTTTTTGTGAAGTGTGTCGTGTGTTTTACTGTGGTAGCGAATCGGTTGGCTGGCCTCCCACAAGCGGGTCTCACCAGTTCAATTGAGAGCGTCGCACATACCCGGTAGAATATTGCGATCACACATATCACTGAACAAACAACATACCAGCGTGAGCGATACTAGGTATCTACAAGACTCGCTATGGAAGCAAAAATGCAAAAACAACAAATTCTATCTGAATCTATCAGGAAGATTTTGAGCAATTTCAAAAAGGATTCAGCTAAACGAAAAACTGCTGCGTACATCAGTGAAAGGCTGGAAGTGGTCGAGGAATTATGGACTCAATTTGACCTTAATAACACCATACTCTCGACATCTACAGAGCGAAAAACGGATGATTATTTCATCAGCAAGGCCTATGAAAAGGTTAAACAGGAATATGAAACGATACGTGGGTTGTTACAGAACTGGCAAGTTTCATCTACTGAGGATAAGGGGATACCTTCTAACACAGACGAGCTTATTAATCAACAAAGTACTAACTTTCGAGCTTTCATGAGAATCATCACGAATATTAACATATCCGATATTAAGGAGAAGTGGGAAATTGAAGACAAACTCGAGATGCTTCAGGCTAGATGGAAAATAATAGATAAATTGCATTGGCAAATTGACAATTTACTAGTCGGTACTAACGTGAGTTACGAAGAAGAGTATACAAAACATGAAACGCTGTTTGAGGCCACTAAACGAGACTTAAACACTGCGTTGAATATTTCAAAACATCGGTATCAAACTGTGCCACAAATTGAAATACCTACATTTTCCGGTAGTTACGCTCAATGGCCAACGTTCATGGATTTGTTCTCGGAAGCGATACATAACAACTCGTTATTGACAAGGGGTCAAAAAATGCAACATCTTAAAGGCAAACTGCGTGGCGAAGCCGAGCGGCTCGTTCAGCATTTGAATGTATCTGCCGAAAATTATGACACGTGCTGGGACATACTGACTCATAGATATAACAACATACAGTTACTTTTTTCAAAACAAATTCAAATATTTATGAATCAACCCACAGTACAACAACAAACAGCGTTTGAGATAAAACGGTTACATGACACCAGTCTGGAAACAATCCACGCGATCAACAATCTGGGGGTCAATACAACTACATGGGATCCAATCTTAGTTCACATTTTGACTGGAAAATTGGACCCCGAAACATATGCGTCCTACATGGAGAGTAGAAAAACTCCACGGGAGCTGCCCTCCTTTGATGAATTAATAGGGTTTCTGGAAACGAAATTTACGGCATTAGAACCTATTAAGAGAAATAAAAACTTTGCACACAAACAAAACAGCGCGCCAGTAAAAGAATTTACATCAAAACATATTTCAACAAGTGGAAGATTTAAACTGCCCTCAAAATCTTGTATTGCACAAGCGGAAAGAAGCTGTCCTATTTGTAAAACTCGTCACATACTTGCTTATTGCAAGGTGTTTCGCAACATGACATCAGAAATTAAATTGAAAACATTAAAACAATTGCAAATTTGCACAAATTGAATGTTTTCACACAATGGGCAAGAATGCACTTCGAATAAAACATGCAAGATTTGCAATGATCGACATCACACCATATTACACGAGGTGATTGACACGGAAATATCTAGGTCAGAAACCAACAGTGCGACTACAGCCAACAAGCAACCTACAACGTCAGACTCTTTGCCTCGGAATGTCAATCACGTGGCCGGAACCCATAGCGAAGTACTACTGGCTACGGTTCAGCTAAAAATCATGGCTGTTGATGGCACATATCTAATAATGAGATGTTTACTCGATCAAGGGTCACAAATCAGTCTGATAACTGAGTCAGCGGCGCAGCGTTTGGGACTACCCAGGCGCAAACAACAAGCAACTGTCTTAGGCGTTGGAATATCATCAAATGAGAGTCATGGAACGATACAACTAGTTTGCGAATCCCTATATAGCGATTACAGACTCACTATTGAGGCGTTAGTAATGAAAAAGGTATTAAACAGTTTACCAAACTACTCGTTTGAGCAGCAAAACTGGCCACATCTACGCAACATTACCTTAGCCGATCCAGACTATAACATCTCGCGACCTATTGATATTCTTCTTGATGCGAGCGTCTATACTGAAATAGTGCAAGATGGTATACTCCGCGGGCCCCCTCACGCGCCTATTGCACAACAGACCCAAATGGGGTGGGTATTGATGGGCAACGTCACCACGTTTAATTGTCACGCCGTATTGAACAACCTAGAAGAAATATCATTATTTTGGGAATCTGAAGAGATTTCTGAGAGTCAACCCTCAAGCCCTATGACCGCTCAAGAGGAGTACTGCGAGAAATTATACCAAAATACAACAAGAAGATTATCTGACGGCAGATATGAAGTGCGAATTCCCATGAAAAAACAATTCGCTAACAATTTAGGGGCATCAAAGCCACAGGCAATTGCTCAATTTAGACAATTAGAAAAAAGACTAGCGAACAATGTAACATTGGCAAATGGGTATAAGAGTTTCATAGATGAATATGTGACACTAGGTCACATGAAACTATGTAAACAATCTAGTGACCCCAGCTGTTATTTGCCACACCATGGAGTTTTCAAACTTGATTCCACTACAACTAAGCTGCGTGTAGTGTTCAACGCGTCAGCAAAAACAAAATCGGGTTATAGCCTTAACGAGCTGATGGAATGCGGTCCAAACTTACAACAAGATCTTCAAGCTATGATTTTGAGGTGGCGTACTTATCAATTTGTCTACACAGCGGATATTGAAAAATTTTATAGGCAAATTCGCATACATGAGGAAGATCAGAGGCTGCAGAAGATCATCTGGCGTGAGGAGAGCAACACTGCCCTAAATGAATACCAACTTTGTACCATAACATATGGCACTAAGTCCGCACCCTTTCTAGCGATGCGAACAATTAAACAATTAGTACAAGACGATGGTCATAAATATCCGCTCGCTGCCAAGGTGCTAAGTCAGCATTTGTATGTGGACGATATTTTGGGGGGAAGTAATCATCTTTCAGAGGCGCGCATCTCTCAAGACCAACTAATCCAGATGCTGCGAGGTGGCGGGTTCAACTTACGCAAATGGACTAGCAATACGCCCGCATTGCTTGATACTTTACCGCAACATTTGATTAGTCAAAACATGCTAGACTTGAAACAAGCAGAAACTAACAAGGCACTCGGTATTAAATGGAATCCACGTAGTGATCAGTTTACATTTAATAAAGTCATTGACACCGACAATAAGGATGACGTCATCACCGAGCGTTTATTATTATCGGACTTGTCGAAGTTATATGACCCGCTAGGCTGGCTATCGCCTGTTACAATAAAGGCCAAAATAATATTCCAACAAGCATGGTCATCAGGTATTAACTGGGACCAACCACTACCAGACAGTATAAGAGAGGAATGGAGAGTATTTCGTAAAAACCTGCCGTGCTTACAAAGCATAACAATACCGCGTTGGTTGGGCAACACAGACAAACCAATTGAATAACACGGGTTCAGTGACGCGTCTGAGAAGGCGTACGGATGTGTAATTTATTGCAAGTCTACAAACGACAATGATCTACCCAGCATCACATTAGTAGCTGGAAAAACAAAACTTGTCTCACTGAAACACCCTTGGACGCTACCTCGGAAGGAACTCTGTGCGTCTCTATTACTGTCAAAATTAATGAAAAAGGTCATAGAGTGCATAAACGTACAGACTGTCTCAATACATGCATGGAGCGATTCTATGGTAGTATTAGGGTGGCTAAACGGTGACGCAAACCGTTGGAAGACTTTCGTCGCTAATCGGGTAAAAGCAATAACAGAAACTATACCCTATTCCTGTTGGAATTATGTCAAGTCGGCGGAGAATCCTGCAGATTGCGCAAGTAGAGGTATATCTCCGTCCAGACTTCCTACGCACTCGTTGTGGTGGGAAGGCCCTACTTGGCTGAAAACCAGAAAAAATATCCCTCAATCTAAACAGTTTATCACTCAAGAAGAGATGAGGAAACAAAAATACGCATGCTTTACACAGAATAATGAATCATTAATTCTGGAACTTCTACAAAGACATAGCTCTGTGGCACGTGTAATACGAACATTGAGTTGGACTTTGCGCTTTGTGAATAACATTCGTAACAAAGCGCAGAAAACACAAAAACATTATTTATTGAGTACAGAACTAGAAAGTGCACACAATGCGCTTATCAAAACAGTGCAAGATGTATGTTTCAGCGATGACATCAGCCGCTTAAAAAATAACAAGCCTTTACGCTCTACAAGCAACATTTTGAGTTTAAACCCTATCCTAGATGAAGGTGGCATTCTTAAGGTTGGAGGGCGGTTGACACACTCTAACCTAAGCGACCGGCGAAAGCATCCAATCATATTAGCCAGCAGCCACCGGTTAACTGAGTTATTAATAGATCAGGCTCACAAACAAACATTACACTGCGGGGCAAGGTTAACACTGGCCCATTTACGAAACAGATACTGGGTGATTGGGGGCATGAGAACAGTTAAGAAGCAGTTAGTTAGATGCGTGACTTGCCATCGATTTAAACAGAACAAGAGCAGTCAGCTAATGGCGGATTTGCCCAAACCACGTGTGACACCTTCGCGACCATTTACCCACACGGGGGTGGATTTCAGTGGCAGAGTTGAAGTAAAGGCAAACAAAGGAAGAGGCATTAAAACTACTGTCGGTTACATAGCCATATTCATATGTTTATCCACTAAGGCCATTCACTTAGAACTGGTGTCTGACCTGAGTTCTACCACCTTCCTCGCCGCCTTAAAACGTCTTTGTTCTAGAAGGGGTACTCCGAGTCACATGTACAGTGATAATGGTACTAACTTCGTTGGAGCCGCCAGAATACTGGCTAAAGAGTACAGAGACGCCTTACAGCAATACAGCAGCAATGAAACCTTGGACTCCATATCAGGAATGGGCATCAGCTGGCACTTCAATGTCCCGGGGTGGCCCTCGGGGGGCGGAGTCTGGGAGGCTGCGGTAAAAAGCATGAAACATCATTTAAAAAGGGTGCTTGGCGAGCAAAAACTGACATTTGAGGAGTTTTCCACTCTATTGAGCCAGATAGAAGCTTGTCTCAACTCCAGACCCTTAATTGCCATCACAGATGATGTTGACGACATTGACTGCCTTACACCGGGACACTTCCTCATCGGGGGCCCATTACTAGCGCCTCCGCTGTCGGTACAAGAGGATAATATAGGACTAGCAACTAGATGGCAAATGACTACAAAAATGCTTAGAGATTTCTGGAAGAGATGGTCTTCAGATTATTTTCAAACGTTGCAAACACGTGGTAAATGGCAGCTTACGACAAAAAACATTGAAAAGGGAGATATTGTTCTGCTGAAGGAAGATAATGTACCCCCGGGACGCTGGATTTTAGGAAGAGTCACAGAAACTCACCCGGGAGTTGACAGTCGTGTCCGCGTCGTGACATTAAAAACAAAAACGAATACCCTGAAACGACCAGTGACAAAGTTATCCTTATTACCACTAGACAAGAATAAACAGGTAAGGGCTCCCAATTCATCTGATCCAGGAGCACCCAAGAAAACCAGAAGAACAAGGAAAAAATCTATTTTCGAGTACTTATGCATTTTTCTCACATTGATTGCTATGTGCTCCACGTCCTCGGTTGAAAGGTTCTGCAGCATTACGGCATTGGATCCTGCGAAACTTGTTTATTTCGATAAAATCGCAGATATGCACGTGAGTCAAGACAAGTGGACAATGGTGGTTTACTATAACATGTCATCTTACTGGCAGAGTATAAATAACGTCGAACAATACGTGAGATACTTGAAGGGAATATGTAATGAGGACATTGCCGATGTCACTATTGCAACTCAGTTCCAGCACGAAATTGATGAGCTGAAACATTATAACGACATACTGCGATCGGATCACGGAATACGTACAAAACGCGGACTCATAGATGATGTGGGATACGCGGCTAACTATCTATTTGGTGTCCTAGACGAACGATTCGCTAAACAGTACAAAAGAGACATAAAATATTTACAAAGTAACGATGATCATCTTTTGAAACTATATAAACAACACACTTCTATCATTGAAGGCGAATATAACATGCTCAAAAGGAACGAAGAAGTGATGAATCAACAGTTTTCTGCAATTAGCCAACACCTTCAGCAAATAGACAATCGCGCGAAATCAGCCCACGAAAGGTTATTGCACCTGACAACTAGCGCGCTTGCCGCAAACATGATTATTGCAAGCTTGCATCGTATTCAACAAGTTTTGCTCGATCTTGTTACGGATGTACGAAATGGACGATTAGACACACACTTATTGCACCCTGATGAGTTTCAACAACAGCTGAACATTATTTCACGGCAGATACCAAACGATCTCTCAGTACCGTGTCTCAGCGACCATAGCTGTATTCAACAAATGTACAAGTTGTCACATGTTCACATGAGGTTTATTGAAGATTTATTGATATTTGAAGTTAAATTACCGCTAATATCCAACGAACAATACGAACTAAACCGAATCTTGCCCATACCTCAAAAACGAAACCAATCTGCCACAAGGATAGTGCCGTCTTCAAGTTATTTGGCAGTTAATCTCAAAAGGGATATATTATTGCCATTATCATACAACGATCTGACGTCATGCGAACACATAAACAAATATCAATTAATTTGTGTCCTGACCTCACCCACTTATAATATTAAAGATACCTCGTCAAGGTGCGAGGCGCAAATTATAAACAACAAAGGGGTATCAAGTTGCAAAACGGTGTCTACCGATTGTTATGACGAATGGATCAAGTTAACAAGCCGCGACGCGTGGCTATTCTCGTGTTGTGAGGAGCGCCTAGTGCACGTATTTTGCCCGACTGGAATAACTTCACAAACATTACGCAATACTGGAATCATAACATTATCGGAAGGTTGCATTCTGAAGGGAGATGAGATATTCATTCACGCCCACAGGAACCTTCAGAATACCGTAAATATCAACCGAGATACACAGTATATACCAGAGTCAGGGATCAATCAGATCATCAACACTAGCGTTTTTACTTTCGAGCCCGAGAACCACTTGCAGCAGTTAAGCTACCTGAAGGAGAAGCTAGAGGTGGTCAAAAATCAACAGGAAGCTTTGAAAGAACGGGCTGAAACACATGATAAACATCATTACGCCGTGTATGCTATTTTAGCACTAGGTGGTACTATTCTGGGAGCTTGCTGTATTCTGAAGTTCAAGGTACGCTTCATAAGTAATCGCCAGAGTAGTGTGGAACCCAAAGGTAACCCAGGATCAACGGCGGATCTCAAGGAACGTACAGCTGGAAGGAGCTCTGCTCAGGAACATGCTTCAGTGGATAGGGAGAGCTCACCTTTCACGAGTCGCAGAAATTAGCATTAGATATACCATTTGTTCATTTTTTTATATTGTACATAATTTATACAGTTTATTTCAGTTGATGTTCTACAAAATGTTTGCCCATTTCCTTATCTTAAGTCGGGAGCATGTACGAACTCGTACTTAGCTAAGTCAGCGAAATTGTGGTTTATAAGGTTTTAATTTATACAGTGAATTTTAGTGTTTAATAAACGCTCATAACTGCAACATTGGTATTTTTTTACCTAACTTCAACTATAAACAAACTTCAACATTAAATGTTGGGAAAAATATAATAACAGCCCCAACAAGAACTCTAGACGAAAACCAGCCTAGAGAACAAGCCGGCTTTAGAGCAGGTTATTCGACATTAGACCACATACATACTGTGAGACAAATTATCGAAAAACACAAGGAGTTTAATGTGTCATTCTATTGTTGTTTCATCGACTACAACAAGGCATTTGACTCAATTGAACACGAATATATCTGGTATTGTTTAAAGAATCAAGGAGTGGAACAAAAGAACATCAGAATAATAAAAAACGTATATACTAATAGTACAGCTAGAATCAAGCTAGAAAAAGAAGGGAAGGAAATAAAAATAAATAGAGGTGTAAGACAAGGGGACCCGTTATCGCCTAAATTATTCACAGCTGTCTTAGAAGGAATCTTCCGTAAATTAAACTGGGATCATTATGGGCTAAACATAAACGGGGTAAGACTATCTCACTTACGGTTCGCTGATGACATTATATTATTCGCCGAAACCAAGGAACACCTACAAAACATGCTCATAGACCTGGAAAGAGAAAGCCGCAAGGTAGGCCTAACGATGAACGCCTGCAAAACCAAAGGCTTAACAAATGCGTCCGAAGACCCCATCGTCATAAACGGCAGTTGAAGCTGTGTATCTCTAACACCCACGTTTTCAAGTTTGGAAATAAGGCAAGCGAGAGGGACCGTATCAAACGCTTTTGCAAGATCAAGGAACACTGTAAGGACTTTCTTATGTTGGTTAAGTCTTTCAACTATTCCATTTACAAGTTCTAAAGCTGCAGAGGAAGTTGATTTCATTTTCCTAAGCCGAATTGATTCTGGGACAGTAACGCATTAGACTTCAGATAATTAATAAGCCTTTTATTCATTAGACGTTCCATGACCTTGGAGAGTGCTGTTAGAATGGCAATTGGGCGGTAGTTATTGACAGTAGTACGGTCGCCAAAATTAGATGAATGATTGCCTTTTTAAACGAAGATGGGAAAGTGCCGGAGGCAAAGCACAGATTGATAATATGGCATAGTATGGGTGTTAGGATTACAGAATATCTCTTCAAAAAAATTGTAGAAATGCCATCATGACCTACTGCGGTATTCGATTTTACACGGTGACATTATAGTAGAGGCTACTTCGTCAGGGTCCGTATCTAAAAGAACAAATGAGTTTCGACATCCAATCCTTGAGGTCATTGGTGGGCTACTGAAGGTATTGGGTTGTATAGTTTTTATATGATCAGCAAGATCCTTTCCGATGTTTACAAAAAATTCATTAACCTCGTTAACAGATGGAGAGTAGGTTTTGGTAGAATTGAATAGCTTGTTGGTGTTGGTGTTCGTGTAGTTTTTGTACTATGTATCACGCGTTTTACAGTATCCCATATTTAATTAGTGGTACCAGCTTTGGCTAACTCATCCGAATTAAATTGTCGTCTCACTTTTTTCAAGATTTTGTTACAATAATTTCTATATCTTGTATAGGTAGTTAGCAATACTGTGTTATCCGGCGACTGCCTACACTTTTTGTGCATTTTGTCTCTATTTCTCATGCATCTTAGTATCCCTGGGGTAATTCAGGGCTTTAAGATTCTTTTATGTTTTGAGATATGCTTTGTCGATGTATTTTGCTTAATTGTCTGGGAGAGTGCTTGAACAAGACAGTTTGTTGCGGAGTTGGGTTCTGACATAGCGAGTATGTGAGAGGGTCAAGTCTTTCCATTGATTTGTTGAGAGACGTAGTTTGTTTTTATTATGGAAGTGACTGGATGATTGCACTGTGGCTTTAGGTGTAGAGAGAGGAGGGTCGCAAAGAGGTCAGTTACCGTAGACTCAAGAACAAAAATAGAAGATGGTTCTCAGTATAGTATGGTCAAGACAGGTAGAGCCCCAGGTAGGTTGGTAGGGTATGAGTTGGCAGAAATCCGTGGTAAGCGAGAGAATTCAGGTAATCATGGGTTCGATAGTCCATGTGGTTGTTTTGATCTGCATTGATGTTAGTATTTATGTCGCCGGTTATAACAACTGTTTTGAATCTATTTAAGGAACATAATAATTCGTTTAGCGAGTTCAGGAAAATTTGAATACAATCGTTAGAGGGAGATCTATATATACAAAGTATAGCGACATCCGTGTCCAGTTCTATAATTAATCCAGAAGCAGACCCTGAAAATCAGGCTCGCGGGTTTTATAAGCTAATTTGATGGATATATATACAACCACGCCGTCACTCTAATTACGGTAGCTATTGATATGGCTTATGGAGTAGTTACGGACCTGGGGCAAGCTAGCATTACTAAGACAGGGGAGCCAGCATTCGGCGAGAACAATAATATCGCATTCCATGGGAAGACGGGTAAGGAGTGTTTCAAAGTTATGGAAATTATGATTAATTGATCTAATATTTTGCGAGATTATATTCAGGTAGTCACCCGGGTTTTTAATTTATTTATTACAATCTTCAGGTTTACAATAATATGATTTAGATATAGAAAGATTATCTAGTTGGCTATTTAGTAGATTTATATCGCTAAGCATTTGTGGTTATATAAGGTGCAAGTGAAAGATGACTCAGGATAAGTCTTAGATATAGATGAAAGCTTAATAATATGAGCACTGGGTTTAAAGCAAAGCGTGATTTGAATGTACGTGTATGTACTTGTATGTATCCAAAGGAGTACGTGTTGCGAGGGAAGAGTAGCCATTGGTGATTTCGTAGCCTATGTAGGAGTACAATAATGTGTTTTGATAAATATGTTTATGTAATCTGAGTGGTAAATGTGTGTTCATACAATGATAAACAAAATTCTACATCATCAAAATTAGAATTACAAATAATTGACTCCATAATAAAAATAACAACATAAGAATGATGAATAACTGACTTAATAAAGAAATATGAAATAAAATAAAATAAACAAAGCTGACTTGTTAAAAAAATCATTATGCATGCTGATTGAAAAATAACTAGATAATTGTGTAGTCATTGACCTTTCGACAACACAGCGAGACACTTAGCTGTTTTTATGTCACTTGGTTTTTCCGTCGGGGATTTACGCAGCACGATTTTGCCGTTGGAATACCAGCTAGAATAGTTGTGAACTGTAGCGAATGTGCGGGCTTCATATAAAAGCTTTTTAAATGACGGTGGAAGGTGCTCGTCTACGTACACCGGTTTTTTATCTACCGGTATTCCAATCAACTGAGTGTTTAACTTGTTTTCCAAAGTGTGTTCTTTGTTAAATTTCCTCACATTAGCTAAGAAATTGTTTCTGTAATTAACACTGGCGAATTCGGCAACAATGGGCTTACGTACACCCGGTTTTCCAGGAATCCGATATATGTCCCGGAGTGCTGCTGGTTGTGTATCCATATTAACAGCCTTCCCGATGTCTGCTAAAACAGAAATGAGGTCTTCGGGCTTTTCTCTCTCTTTGATTGGTACGTTCCAAATCTCGATTGTGGCCTGACGGGCCTGGAAGTGTATGTCTCATTTGATTTTCTAGGCTGACAATGTTTTCTCTGCTATTCTTTTCATCTTCTTCTAGATTTGTCATCGTACCTCTGATTTCTTCATATTTTTCATTGATGAAAGTTACACTTTTTTCAATTTCTTTGTTTGAGGCTTTGATTGAGAGGTATTGGTTTTTTAGGTCTGAAACGTCGTTGATAAGTTTCGTTAATATAACGTCTTGATCAGCTTTCTACGATGTGAGTCTCACGTCTTGTTCGGATTTCCAATTTGTGAGCATATCCAGGAGCTCTTTTTTGAGGTCTGTGCACGCTGCACATACGTATGAACTCACATTGAGTGGAGAGTCGTCAACACGTTGTCTCTTACTGCGCACAGAAATATTCGTATCGCCGATGGTGGAAATAGGAGCCTCCGTTGGCGCGAAGTCGGTATCACACTGGAATTGTCTGTGCGCTTGTGTTGGTTTTGTTGAAGATGGTGGCGGAGTCCTTTGCACAATCATTTTGTAAACAAGTTTTCTAAACGTTGTTTTCTTGTTTTTTCTTCTGTATGTTAAATAATGTATAAGTAACAAACCTATTCAAAAATTACTCCAAAAAATTGCAAAAAACAATTTTCACTAACTTGACCCACTGAGGTTTGAACCCACGATCACATCAGTTTAACGATCGGAGTGATACATGTAGCACATGGGCCACGATAACGTTAAGTTTTTGATCATAGCTTGATGATGAACTCAGTGTGTTGTTATAAGTTATCGCAAGTATTTGTATCACTAATAAGGTCAAGGTCCGATTTATGCAAAAGTTTTAAAATTTACTAGTACCTAAGTTACATTCACAGAAACTGCATATTTATAATATTTCAGTAGTTATTTCACCATGGTATTCCACACATTTGTCACTTTTTTGTTGAGGTAGGTGTCTGTATTAATTTTAAGGAGCTTTACACACTTTAAAGACTGATTTGCAATTTAAAAGATGACAGAACAAGAAGTACGTATGTGAGCGGTAGTGTCACGGACGGAACTGAAATATTGCGCATTATTCTTTGAGAATAATTTATTATATAACACATAAACATTGATTTACTTAATAAACATTTATCTATCTCGTCTGAAATTAATGACAACATTAAAGCTAATACTCTTAGATATATTTCTTCTACCCAAGCTCCCGACTATCCACCTTTCGTCTTTGATCAGTTGTCCGCTTGTGACGTTAAGAAAACCATTCTAGCGATTTCATCAAATGCAGTAGGGTGTGACTGTGTTAGCCGAAACATGATTCTTCCTATCCTAGACGAAATCCTATCCATCCTATGCAATATCCTGAATCACTCCGTGACAAGCGGTGTTTTTCCATCTGCATGGAAAGATGCTCAACTAATCCCTCTACCTAAAAAAGTTAAACCCTCTTCCTTTTCTGACCTTAGGCCTATTTCTATTTTACCTTTCTTGTCCAAAGTGCTTGATGAGCTGGAGCGTCTCATCCACTCTCAACTGAGTAGCTTCCTTTCCAAAAATTCTTTACTGAACCCCTTCCAATCCGGCTTTCGTCCTGGTCACAGCACAACTTCTGCATTAGTTCACATTACCGATAGTATCAGACTAGGCATGGATAGTGAAATGATTACAGTACTCGCCTTACTTGATTTTAGCAACGCTTTTAATACTGTAGATTTTCACATTGTGCTTGGTATACTGCGGTCTCTTAACGTATCTTTCCCCTTCCCTCCGGATCTCTGTGGCGATCAGACGTGTATCTTTGTTGTGTCTTTATTACTGTATTTTAAGTTTATTAATTGAAATGTGTTATAAAATCGATTGCATATAATAGGCGCACAGTGCATCCGTGGAGTTCAACGCAAGTAAATCATTTCGGAACCTACACACAAGAGTGAGTTCTTTTTTCTTCGCCTCATTAGAAACTTGTGCCTGTGTAAATAGTCGTCCACCATCAGTGCACTCTTTTGCTTGCTGTCCTCTACGCACCTTAATGAAGCATAATTGGTGTAAATACAATAGCGCACCGTTTTTTGTTTTGTTTTGCTCAAGGGGTCTCGTTTGAGTGGACGGAAAGCAATTTTGTACCAACCTGTCGATACGTGACCAGTTTTGTTGACCCCTCACACAATAAACGTTTGTTGTTTCTTCCCTGCAACTGAGGCGCCCTGGTACTTCGTCTTGCAATATGCCGATAAATAGATCGCCTCCTCTTACGGCTACAACTAAGTTATCGCTCACTACGCCGGTGTTAGCCCCGTTGCAACATAGTTCATCCGTGCCGAATATTGCAAGCGAGGATCGCGAGAAGCGTCCGGAATGTGACATTCCTAACATTACTCAACGTAATAAACGTAAGTGTTTGGATTTGGATTTGGATACCCAACACGACAACCAAATATCAGTTTTTATGTCTGAGATGAAAACCATGTTTCTTGAATTTAAGGAACAGCAGGATAAAAAAATTGAGAAGATTTACACATCAATTGAGGAGATTAAAGCCCAAAACGTGACTATTCAATCTACGGTCACTTTCTTGTCACAGAATTACGATGCGCTACAGGATAGAATCAATCAATTGGAGACACAACTTGTGACAGAAAGAGAAACTAATTTGTTGCATCTACAAAAATTGGAAGACAATCTTGAAAAAATGGAGCGGGGAGCTAGGTCTACATGTGTGGAAATAAGAAATATACCAGTTAAACCTCAGGAGTCCAAGGAATCTCTTGCTGCAATGGTTACCAGGATTGGTTCCCTCATAAATGTACCGGTGCAGGTTCATGACGTGAGGGATATCTTCCGCACTCGCTCAAAGGATGTTGATAGCAGGCCTATAATAGTGGAATTTACCACGAATCTACTTAAAGAGAAATTTATTTATATGCAAAGGAAATTTAATAAGGAAAACAAACTGTCTACCGAGCACCTGAGACTTGGTGGGCCGGCTAAACCAGTGTTTGTATCAGAAAATCTAACACCAAAAATGAAAAGGCTATTCTTCCTTGCCAGAGACTTTGCAAGTAGTAATCAATACCGGTACTGCTGGGTTACGAATGGCAAAATATATCTACGTGAAAAACAAGGAGCTCCGCACATTATGATTAAGTCTGAGTCTGACTTGCCCAAAAAGTGACTAGGATATTGTTATATGTGTTCCATTGCTTATCTATCGTTCATTATTATACGACCGATGTACACACTAACTTTAAAATTCACATTACATTACTCGAAATTCTCATACAATACAACAGGACAACACTTAGTCTCACCCTCTCACACATAACAATACACACCATGGAAATATTCTACTCTTATACTACTTACCCATAAAATGTTATTAAGACCTGCACTAACCTTAGATCATGGTCTGTGCCTAGTAATCCTGTATATAGGTAAATTGTTTGACTTTGTTTACCAAAATGGATGATAATTCTATAATTGCAAGTGATATTGAACGATTATCGGTTTCAGATTCCTATAATTGTTCACCCGAACAATGTGATGCATACTTGGAACGTACAATTGACGGTTTCAATATTTTTCATGTCAATATTCGTAGTGTCGGTAACAGTTGCAACTTCAATAATCTTCTAATTCTATTAAATAGGATAAAGGTTCAATTGCATATAATTATTTTGTCAGAGTGCTGGTTGTCCAAATGTCCCCACCTTCCTACTATACCTGGTTATGAGTCATTTCAATCTGATTTTCACAACCAAAATGAGGGAGTTGTTGTGTATATTAAATCAGATGTTCCTTTTATTGTCGAGTATCCAGGAGTTGCTGACGCGAATTGTCTCATAGTAAAACTACGAGAGGACACCGCACTTGTAGCTATTTATCGTTCACCATCTCACGTTAACCCACAAAACTTCATTTATAGCTTAGATATTACTCTTAACTCTCTAAAGACTTTTAAGACTATAGTGCTAATTGGTGACATAAATATAGATATATCACCAATAAATAGTGACAAACACTCTGACTTCTATCTTGACACACTTGCGTCACATGGCATGCTACCTGGCCATCTCTTTCCCACTCGTGAACAGAGATGTATTGATCACTCGGCCATCAAATCTAACAAGTCTGCTGTCACCTTGGTGCTGGACTCTTTTATTACAGACCATGCCCCTGTAATTATTTCTTGCGATTGTCACCTTCCCAGCTCTAAGGTCGCCACACAAAAACTTCGCATTGATGAAAAAGCTTGCGTGCTAGCTCTTGAACAGACGGACTTTTCTCGTGTTTTTGAATGTGACGATGCAAATAAAGCTGGGATGATGCACGTTCTTTTGCTGTATCTGCTCTGCAAACCATTATGAATTGGCTAGCCAATAACCTTCTTACACTCAACTTAGAAAAAAACGAAATTCATCACTTTTTCTCCAAGAATTGCATCTCAGCCGCCCTCTTCTTTTTCCCTAAGTACCCACCTGTGTTCTACTACTCAAAACTGTAATTGTATTGCTATTAAACGCACAGATTTTATCAAATACCTTGGGGTGTACGTGGATAGTATGTTGACCTGGAAGGAGCAAATTAGATCATTGGTGCCAAGAGTTCGTAAATTAATATTTGTATTCAAACATTTAAGAACGGCTGCCAACCTACAAACACTGAAAATGGTTTATTTTGCTCTCGCTCACTCTATGTTGGCCTACTGTGTTACTGCATGGGGTGGCTCAGTAAAATCCTTAATGCTGCCATTGGAACGGTCGCAGCGGGCTGTGCTGAAAGTTATGACACGTAAGCCTATTCGTTTCCCAACCAAGGAGCTCTATGACCTATGTAAACTCCCTACAGTCAGACTCTCATTCTTGCTGAGCACCATACTGCGCAAGCATGCAGAATTGCCATTTGACGCGGTATCTATTTCACGGATACGGAGTTCGGATAGGGTGTGCCATATTGAGATGGCCAGGTTTGAGATCCTTAAGCGTCAATATCATTTTATTAGCCCTGTTATATACAACCGAGTAAATAGAATACTGAATGTCAATCCAGTTACGCTTAGGACTTGCAAGTTAGTTACAAATCAATGGCTGCACACCCTGAACTATGAAGAACTTGAACTTATGGCTAAACCACATAATTGCAAATAGAAATTTCCTCCAACACACCACACACACACACACACACACACACACACACACACACACACACACACATATATATTATATATATATATATATATATGTGTGTGTGTATATATATATGTTGTGTATAAGGCTGTGTGTGTATATATATATATATACACACACAGCCTTACTAACAATTTATGATATGATTTGGTTTAGTTTTATTTTGTTAACTTATTTTATACTGTTATTAATGGAACTCTGACGGCCCCAGGCTGGAGGTGGCGTGGTTAATGTCTGCGACACAGTTCTTTTAACTAATGCAGACACTTTCGCATAAAATGTTACTGTTTCCTTTGTTCTAGTTTCCAATAAAGCGTTATTATTATTATTATTATTATCTCCAAGAACAATTGATTGGTTTCATAGTTACCTGTCTGGTCGCCGGCAACGTATTTGCATTGAAGACTCGGTGTCTTCCTGGTGCAGTATTTCTGCTGGTGTACCACAGGGTGGCGTTTTATCTCCTTTACTCTTCGCTGTTTTTATAAACTCCACCTCTAATCAGTTAAGTTCGTTCTATCACCTTTATGCAGACGATTTACAAATATATACACAAGCCCCGCTTACCTTGTTATCGGGGGCATTCAACAAAATCAATGCTGACCTATCGCGCATCGGTTACATCAGCCGGTCGCTGATGTCAAGTCTCGCGGCTCTGATCGGAGACGAGGGTCTTGGCTTAACCGCCCGGACCGCGAGGAAGAAAACCTCTCTAAAAAATTTCCCGAATCCCGTGTTCTGGTGCGTGGCCAGGGGATGCATGGCTGATGGGTAGTTCAGTCGTAAGCGCACTCCCAGCCGGGGCACTTGCGGACCCCTCGGTTGGGCATAAATTTACGCTTGAGGTCCCCCAGTTGAGATCCCCCAATACCCGGGATTGGGGGATCTCTGCCCGGGTGGACCTTTAGTTCTCCCCCACTCGTGGGTTCAATTATGGAAGATAAAATTAAAAACAAAGGATCGAAAATAACAACGACAAAGGCGAGCAAAATGGCACAGGAAACGGTGGGATGCAAGGAGAAGGACGAATCGAAGAGGAGGAGTGGTGGAGTGGATCTGGCGTCCACTGAGGGTGAGGTGGTGTCGAGAACACCTATCTCGGTGGGGCTCCCAGTAGTAGTCTGTAGTAGACTGACTGCTGGGAGCCGAAGATCGGAGCGTTTGCGCTCCAAATCTGCCACGTCTGGCGAGAGTGGCGGCTCCAGCGAGAGCATGGAGGTGGAGGCGGGTCCGAGCGAGAGCCGGAAACGCGAACTCTCGCGGGATGGGGAAGATAACCCCTCCGTGGAGTCTGGGCCTCCTAAGGGCGGCCGCATAGGGAGGTCGCGTACCCCTGTCCCCGTCCCGTCAGGGTCCGCCTTCTCAAAGGCGGATTCCTATAGACGGGTACGAGCGGACGGCGAGGCCGTAGCGGAGGAGGAGATCGCGGGGTCTCCTACTCAAGATTCCAGGAGCCGGTGGAGGGAGATGCCCCCCCTGGCGCCTGTGTCTGTGCAGGAGAGGGCGAGAGCGGCGGTGGCCATTATTCAGAAGGTAGCCACCAAGTCGGTTAACCTTAAGGGCTCTTTTGTGAGGGCCCTTAAGGACTCCTCCTCCGCTATGTCGGAGGTCGTGGAGGGCCTAGTAGGCGATGTGTCTCGCCTACAGATGGCCAATGACAGGCTGACGAGCGGGTGAACGAGTTGAGCGCTCAGTTCGCCCGCTTCCGGGCGAACCTCCCCGAGCGGGGGGTCGCGTCCACGCCCCAGCCTGTCAGTAACGCGACCTCAGGGGTACCTGACGCCCAACTGCGGTCAATTCTTGACGCAGTTGGGCGTATGCTGGACGGCCGTCTGGCCGGTCTGGAGGCGAGACTGCCCCCTGCGCCGGTCGTTGCGCCCCCCGCTCGCGTCGTCGCAGCGGCCTAAGGCTGCTGCTTCCGACTGCGCTCCCTGTTGTGGGAGGGGCGGCGTCGGCGTCCGGCCCCGACTCGGCTCCCCAGGGGCCGATGGAGAGGGGCCAAGGCACCGGCCCAGGCGCCAGTCAAGGCGCCGGCCCAGGCACCGGCCAATGTGCCGGCCAAGACTAAAGCGGCGAAGAGGAGCGGAGTGGCTTTCCCTCCGCTCCCCACTCCGACATCTCTGCCGGGCCCCTCCGCACCTGCCCCCTCCAACAAGAAGGCTCAAAGAAGTCCCGAAGGCGGGCTAGAAGGGCTGTTCAGAAAGCAGCCCAAGCCCAGCCTTCGCCACCGGTGGCAACGGCCTCTAAAAAGAGGCCGCGGAAGCTGCAGCGCCGAAAACCGCGGCTGTAGTCCGTCACGTTGTCGCCGGAGGCGGCCAGTGGCGGGTTCACGTACGCGGCCCACTTCAAGGGGGCCCGTCCCGGTCTCGCCACTGAGTTCGGGACGGCAGGGATGAGGTTGCGCCGCGCCCAGACGGGAGCTCGGGTTTTCGAGTTCCCTGGGGCTGAAGGCGCGGTGACGACCGACAAATTCGCCGAGAAGCTGCGGGGAATTTCGCCACCACGGACGGTGTGAAGATCGCCAGGCCCACCAAATGCGCAGAACTGCGCATCTCGGGCCTGGACGAACTCCATCACGTCGGAGGATGTCCGCGATGCAGGCAGTCATCGAGAAGACTGGGTGCACCGCGGACACCATCAGGAGTCGGCACACCGTCCGTCCGGGTCCGGGAGGCCTCGGTGCGGTGTGGGTCAGCTGTCCCGTGGCGTCGGCTAAAGCGTTGGGCGACGCCGGAAGCATGCTCGTCGGCTTCGTGAATGCCAGAATCACGGTTCTGGCCGCGAGGCCGATGGGGGTGCTTCAAGTGCCTAGCCGCGGGACACACTCGCACCAAGTGCGAGGGCTGTTTTGACTGCAGCGGTTTATGCTTCCCGCTGCGGTCAACCCGGGCACAAGGCGGCAGAGTGCTCTGCCGCCCCTCACTGCCCCGTGTGTGCGGGCGGCTAAAAAGCCCGCCAATCACATGATGGGGCAGGGGGGCTGCTGAGGAGGTTGTAGAGACGATCCAGTAATGGATCAAGTATCCAACCTCCTGGTCCAGACGAATCTGAACACTGTGCTGCGGCGCAGGGTCTCTTCCTGCAAACCATGGCACAGTGGTCGATAGGTGTTGCCGTAGTCGCGGAGCCCTATTTTGTCCCTCCCCGTCCCAAACCTGGATAGGTGACCGGTGACGGCTCCGTGGCCGGTCGTCGGCTCCACGATCGGCTCAATTCCCGCCCTTGTCCGCTTGAGAGACAAGGGTACTTGATATGTTGCCGCGATTGGGGGAATCACCATTTATAGTGTATATTTCTCCCCCCACCGTGAGTTTTGCAACGACTTCGAGGTCTTCCTTAACGAACTTGGAGGCCTCATTCGGCGACTATAGTGTTCTGGGCACGTCCTCGTGCCGGGGGACTTCAAACGCAAAGTCCATTGCGTGGGGTTCCCCTGCGACGGATGCCAGGGGCGAATCCGTCGGGGAGTGGGCGGCGTCGGTGGCGCCTCTGTTTGCTGAAACAAGAGGCTCCACGCAACACCGTGCGTGCGACAGCAGGGGGGGTCGATAGTGGACCTTTCGTTCGTTACCGCCTGAAGTCGCCGCACGTGCGGTAAGAACTGTGTGTCCTGGAAGAGGTGAGACGCTCTCGGATCATTTGAACATCCCGATTTCGAGCTCTCCCGGTCCCAGGACTCCAGTAGGGGGTCACACGGCGCGGCGCCCTTCCCCGCGTCCCGCGGTGGGCTGTCGCCTAAGCTCGACGGAGACCTCAGAGGAGGCGGCCATTATCCACTTCTTTTGGCTTTGTCTCCGCAGGCCCCGACCGAGGAGGTCGACCTGGGGCTGGTCGCTTGGTTTTCTTGATCCGCTTGTGATGTTCTCCTCCACGTACGTTCGGTGTTCGCGGATCACTGCTATCAGTCATGTTCTTAGCGGGGTCCCCATATAGTACGTACGGCACAGGTATGTGAGAAAAGAAAAATAAAAGTTCGTTTCGGAGGTAGAAAACGAAATTAATTTGATACATAGAACACACATACACCCAAAGAGGTCAGTTAAAAAAGTACCACAAAGATAGAAGGAGCAAAATAGAAACGATAGCACAATGTTATCGAAAACAATTTACACAATAAGAATTATCATTATTCGCGACACGGCAACGCGTACGGAGCGGGCGGTGGTTGAGACGGGCGAAGGCGAGTTACAAGCGCTGGGCGTTCGTGGCGCGACTAAATATCCTCGGCCGTTGGGCGTGGCGCTGCGTCTAAAGCGCATTCTTGGTTACAGCGGTGCGCCGCGCTCAAAGCAGAGGCGCCCCGGGTCGCTAGTAAGTTGTTCTATAGTGGGTTAATTGTATTATTTGTGTAATATACACGGTGATTTTGAAAGCGTTTTTGGAAAGAAAATTTGAGTTATTCCATCATATACAGAAGCTATATATACTTAATTTATAAATATATATTTTTTTATCATCAAAGTCGATATCATATCGATACAGAGGGAAAAGGTGAGAACCAGTAGTAGGGCTTTTCAATCGCAAGTAGGTAAATACTACGAATGAAATACTATACCTCACGCGCAAGGTCAAGACGTTTTAAATATTATTCGCCGGAGCTTTAGTGCGTGCATACCTGACAGATTTAGTGATCGGTGGATAGTTCGAGGAGGGGCAGTGCCTTGGCCCACCTAGAAGCCCCGGACTTAAACGCCCCTGGATTTTTTCTTATGGTCGGAAATGAAAATATTTTTATACACTTTTAAAGTGAAAAGTGATAGAGCACATTAAAAAATTAAATAAACAATTGCTTAAACGTGACGTGTTGTGTATTGAATGCAGCGGACTCCATTTTTGAGCAGTTGCTTCGTACAGAGAAGTGTAAATAGTGTAAATAGTTATGTAATTTAATTATTCTGTAGATAGCCTCCGATTTTTTAAATACCTTGATTATTTATAGACCTACAGTCCGTTGATAAATTGATTTGTTGTGAAAAGAACATTCGTGTTAATAATCGAAAAGAAATCTAATAAAATAGGTATTTCCGACGATCCTAAGCCCGTGTAAGTATGAAGGACAAATTGAGTCTATCTACGTAAGTACTCTCGCTAGCCTCGCGCCTATATGTTAATAACTTTTATCACTGCTGTTAGCGTTAGCGAGTGCGCAGCGGCGGCCAAACGCCCACGGACGTGTTTTCATTTCATATAATAATGACTGATGATAGTCATTCTACTTTCCAAGTCGAATCGATAAAAATGATATTAAAACTGAACTGCTTTTTTTTAGACAACATTACAATTGATTTAATCATTTTTATTGGTACTATAGAATGATTTCCAAATTAAAATGTTTCGTTTCCAAAACGCCTAAAAAATCACGCGTGTATATATAATTTTGGCATATTTATAAATATTCGGTTGTATCGTAGGCTACCAAGTTGTCGTTTAGGTTCGAGGTCCCGGCATCCAGGACCTGCTTCCGATAATTCCTCAGTGTGCGGACGAGGACATCGAATTCTACGTACGATATTGAACCTAATGGTATTAAAATAAAAAATAATAATAATAACAATGTCGATCGGATAATATCACGGAGTTCAAAGTGCACAGTGATGACTGGCGATTTATACTTTCGACACGTGTTAGAGCAATATTTTCTTGCGTAAACAAGATTCTGGAAGAATTACAAGTGCCGAAATTAATAACTGTAATGGGCTCGGAGTGTACACTTTTTTAGTGAATTTGTTTACACCTGACAAACTGAAAAAAAAATCATTTTTACAATAACGGACATTTAGATAAGAGATTTTCAACCAAAGCCAAGTGTGTTATCCGAGCTGTATAAGTTTCGACTTAGAAACAAACATGGTGGAAACTATATCGAGTACATAGCGGTTCTAAAGAAAATGTTTAAAACGTGCGAATTTGGGGGAGTGTTAGAGGATAGTCTGAGGGATTCAGTTATGTCTGTGGCAATAGTTTAACGAAGGTATTCGACAGACGTTTGTTCGCTCGAAAATAAATTTTATTTCGGTAAAAGCATATAGATTTAGCCGTCAGCTGGGAGGCACGGTAAAAGGACGCGGCTGCGTAGTAGGGACGCGGAGGGGTGCGATCCATGCGACGCGAAGACGTCGGTGCTTGTCACGCGATGGTGGCGACGCAAATGATAGCTACGTTGGAAGGTCGCCTGCGCATAACGGCCGCCAGAGATGCACGCATGCGACGCGTACCAGACAGCGTCCCCCCCCCCACCCCCCCCGCTTCCCACGACGCTGGTTGATCGGGCTCAGCAAGCAGTGCCAGGCATGTGGCGCGCGATACGACGCAAACAAGTGCAAATTTTCGCGTTATGTTTTGCCGAGTATGCACCGGCAGGGACATGTGCGTCGTATTGTGCCCCAACCTATTCGCGTATCATAACTCGAATGCGCATATAGAGGAACCAGTAACTCGAGCGATAGCGGTCTGAAAGCGATTAGTCTATTTGTTGATGTTTGCAAGTTATCCGCTGCTCGTGTAACTATGTGTGTGTGTGTGTAAATGGTAAAGACATGGAAATGGAGTGCGACACGGGCAGCGCTGTGTCATGTATAAGTTGGGACTGGTTTTACATAAACTGTTAATTTTAAGGGTGACCGTGTCCATTAAGCGCTTAGATATTACCGGGCGAGTCGATCCCACCTCTGGGAGTAATACGGCCGTCTTGTAAAATAATGAAAAAGATGAATGTGAATTAGAATTGTGGTATTGAAATGGGACAAACTATTATTTTGAGGCGACAATGGATGGCGGAATTAAAAATCCAATTGCAGTGAGTACGCTACGAGTGTACTAATGTGTTAAATATTAAGATAATTTATATTGTATGTTCTGACCCGCAGTTCCAGATACTGTAAGGCGTTCGCTGATGTTTGGCCGATTCACGGGAGGCACTGTGAGCATTTCACGTCCGCAAGGGGCACGAACCGTGTTCAGCGCGCTCGCCCACTCCGCGCTGGCTTTACAGTGGAGCCAGTGTGAACGCGCCCTGGCCCCAGATTCAGCGGGCGACGGGCATCCTCTCACCAGTGGAGCGCTCACGGACTGTGCGACACCTATCGTACCGTGGTTTAAAAAGGAAGGTAATATAAAATTTTGACAGTTGTGATGTAGTAGATGTAAGATCGATATAAGAGAACTATAAAAACAATGTATGTGATTCGCATATAGTCATGTCTTGCATTCACATTCCACTGAGTATTTTTACATAGACGTCCCAACGTCACATGGCGACCCTGCATAAAAGGCGCGTGCGCTGCGTCCTGTGTGGTCCCGTTAAGGTACAGAGTACTCGAATTTCTGATTTGTCGCGATGGCAAACATTTTGGTGCGGTATCTAAACCGGTATCTTACATCTTTCCGGCAATATACAAGGTCAAAATGGGTGGTAGGTAGTCTAAAGACGATGTCGTCCTTGCGCCGAACGGCTGCTGGAGCGGCCACAAAACGGTAATTGGGTACATCTAAGCATCACAAATATTTTGCTTAAATTTTGATATGACAACGTGCTGTGCTGTGCTGCACTTTTTTGGCATTTACAAGATCTATCGCAAAATGCCATTTAGGACTGATACGGCAAGAAATAGACCATAGTCGTTGCAAAAGACAGCTGTCCTATTCCGGCGAGAGGCTCGCAGGGGTTTTAAAGAAGTAACCGCATAATGCGGGCATTGTAAGGCATTAGTCGAAATTACGTCGATTAATACAAATGTGGCGGTAAGAAAAAGTGTCGAAGTGCATAAAAATAAAAAAGTAATAATAATTAAAAAAACGGAAAAGTGCGGTGCAAATGAAGTGCCTTAAAAAAAAAAAAATTGTGTGTGTTAGTAAATGTGCGGAAGTGACAATAGTTACTAAATCGGGTAAAAGCAGACACGAGGCACGTTTTTAATCTAATTTACTTCTATTTTTTTAGAGCATAATTATTGCTTACCTAGATAACCGCAAGTAAAAAAAAAAATGTGTAATCTTTTTTATAATTTAATAGCTAATTTCTTCTATTGTTATGCATATGATTACTATGTTATGGCCGATTTATTAAAAGAGTTGCTTTGATAATTATTAAATATGAAAACATACTTGGTGAAAATCAGAGCAATCTCTAGAAAAGTTGATAGTACTCGTAAGAAAAGCTTGGGATGCCATTTAATACAATACTAAGTATCGTGAAAGCCTCAAAAATATTAATGAATCTATTAATTAGGCAGACTTTCAAAAGACGAAGCGTCTCTTAATAAATGAATATTGTTCAAAGTTTAAAAACATATATTCTAAAATAATAGAACTTTGTAGTGAGTGCCCTATTATCAAAACTGTAACCATGGAATTTAACTTGAAGATTGCGTTAAGCCTATTGCCTACTACTGAGAAATTGATCGATGGCATCGAGTATTATAGCACTACTCTTACAAATGAGTCACGAATTGATCTTATTAACTTTGTATTAAAAATCGGTTAAATCACTCAGCAAAATTATGTTTGTGTCGCACCTATCCCACAATAGATGAATTATTACAAGATATGCGAAAGCATTTATTACCTAAAAAATCCGCTTCCGCCATGCAAGCAAAGTTACAATCTTTTAGACAAAACGATTTGTCTATCAACGATTATGGCCAAAAAATGACCGAATTATTCGTTGATCTTACGAGTACAATTACGCAAGCTAATGGAAACGACAATAACTATAGTGTTCTGAAGTCTGTAAACGAGCAGCAAGCTATAAAGCGCTTTGCGGATAGCTTACGTAATCGAAGGATTAGCACTATCATTGCAGCTCGCAATTTTGAGTCCTTGAAGGACGCCATACAGGCCGCCATAGACGAGGAGGTGGCTACACCTTCCACGTCAGACGGTATTTTGTCAATGAGTCGTAATAATAATTTTAATTACAGACAAGGTCGTGGGCGTTTTAACTTCAACCAGAACTATCGCGGTAGAAGTACGCCAAAATCAAAGAGGTAACTCGAGTTATTACTCGCATGGTGCTCATGCAGCTTTTTCTGCTCGTGAATGGAGTCAAGGACATCGTGGACCCCGAGGTGATTCGAGGTCGAGGCCTTCATTTAGAGGTAAATACTATCGTAATAGCAATTTTGGCAATCAAGGATGCATTCCCAACATTTGAATGTTTGACAAAAAAGTCAACGACCAATCCCAAACAGTAGATAAACGTGGTAAACGAAAACAAGTTTTTTCGTACCTAAAGATTTTCTTTTTACTTGTGATCATAATTCACTTTCAATTAAATTCAACATTAGCGGTGCATGTACTCTGGATTGGTTACTTGATACGGGCGCATCAATTTCAGCCATAGAACATAAACATATTCATGCACACAACATTCCTTTCCATATAGAGAAGACTGTTATTAGAGGTATTGGCGGTAATATAGAAGCTATTGGACACGTTTGTTTAGATTTACAAGCGAAAGGCAATACATTTAGTCACAAGTTCTATGTATTCCATACCTTACCTTGTAAGGCAAGTGGTATTATTGGTAGTGACTTTTTAAATAACTACTCTGCTATAATGAATTACGAGACGAGTTCGTTATCATTATTAAACATAAATAATGAAAGATATATCTTTCGACTTTGCGACATAATTATGATGATTGTTTATTCATTCCGTCGAGATCAGAATCTATTCATTTTATCAATACTAAATTTAAAGGAGAACGGTGTAGTTTATTCAAAAGAGTTGCGTGATGGAGTTTTTTTTAGCGAATTCAATAGTGACGCCGCGTGATGGGAAAATCCCTGTTAAGATATTAAATAGTACGGAAAAAGACTTAACTTTAAAAGATATTGTACCGATTATACATAGCGTGGAAAATTTCAATATGTGCGTTTAAAAAATGTGAGAGAAATTCTGAAAGAGTTGAAAGAGATGAAAGAAAGAGTTTTATGTGTCCATGACTAGACTTCAAAAAAGACGATTAGAAACGAATCCTTCGGTGGACATGCGTATCTCTGACACTTGGCCCGATCAACCAAAAGTCGTGGAAACGTATGTCAAACCGAGAGAATCCGTTGAAATGATATTTGTAAGTAGAAATGAACTAGATAAGTTAAGAATTACGGAAAAAATAGAGAAGGAAAGTAAAATATTCTTATATATTCCTAGGAAAAAAGAGATATTAATTAACCCAGCTTCTCAATCGCAACTCACGCCAGGCGCTTTTGTGAGAGAGCTTTGAGAGTTTTGTAAACTTTTGAATATGGAAGAAATATATTTTATGAAAAATAATAATAATGATATATTTGTAAAGAAATTGACAAATGAAATAAATAATAATAATAGGTGGTCCGGACCCCGTTTAATAATTTTAAAAAATGTCAAAAGAATTGACAATGTAGATGATAGAAAGGTAGTACTCAATGATTTCCACCTTTTGCCCACAAGTGGCCACGCCGTAGGCCACGCATAAGGCGGATGTATAACAATATAAAAAAATATTATTACTGGTCAGGTCTTGAGAATGATATAAAAACGTTTGTAGGAAAATGTGAACAGTGTCAAAAACAAAAATACTCAATAAAAACAAAAGAACCTATAATAATAATAATAATAATAATTTTATTTTCAGACATATACAGTCAATAGGTTGTTTAGTAATGGGTTAGAAACAGAAAGTACTTAACGTCTAACCTATGACTGTCACAACGACCGCTGGGTCAGCATTCGAAAAGATATTTTTGGACATTATAGGACCCTTAACGAGAGACGATGACAATTACGTGTATATACTAAGTTTGCAATGCGAATTGACTAAGTATGTAGAAGTATATCCTATGATTACCAAAACTTCATCAGAAATTGCCAGAGTTTTTGTGAATAATTTCATTCTTAGGTACGGCATACCGATGGAAATAGCGACTGACAGAGGTGCTGAGTTCACATCCGAATTGTTTAAAGAGGTTTGTCAAATTTTACGTATTAAACATCTTCAATCAACAGCGTATCACTACCAGACTATAGGTGCGTTGGAAAATACTCACAAAAACTTAGGTATGTATCTTAGAATTCAAACGGATAATCACCCAGATACATGGAGCAGGTGGTTACCTTTCTGGTGTTTTTTCATATAAACACCTCAGTTCATTCTCAAACTCGTTTTACACCGTTTGAATTGGTTTTCGGTAAGAGATGCATTTTACCTTCGAACTTAAATAATTTAACTGTAGATCCTATTTATAATTATGAACACTATCCCACAGAGTTAAAATACAGAATGCAAACTTCATTACGAGAAGCCCGTCAAAATTTAATACAAAGCAAATAGATTAGAAAAATAAAACATGACTCTAGCATTAATCCCGTTACATACAAACCAAACGATTTAATATTATTGAAAAATGAAACCGGCAATAAGCTTGATGCTATCTATTTAGGCCCTTATCTTGTAGTTCGTGACTTGACACCAAATGTGGAAATTATTAAAAATGGAAAATTAGCTATTGTTCACAAGAACCGAACGAAACTGTTTATAAATAAATAACAATACCAATGTATGAATTTGTGTTTACTAATAAATTGCGTAATTAAAATCATTTTATACACTCTTTAATCTTATATTATTACATTTTTTTTTGTTAATTACTTTTAGTTTTATTATATTGTTTATACAATTCATATAAAGGAACATGTATGTACTCAAGGTACACATATATTATGTTTACTTCATAAATTTATTGTAGTGATTTTTTTTTTTAGCCCTCCCCCGGAGGTGTGATGTAGTAGATATAAGATAGATATAAGAGAAACTATAAAACAATGTATTGATTCGAATTATAGTCAGTCTTGCATTCACATTCAACTGAGTATTATTTATATAGACTCCCAACGTCACAGCAGATTATAAATTAACCTTAAACAAGGTTATAGAAGTTGACCGTTATCCCTTATCTAGGATTGAAGAATTGTTGCTCCGTTTAAGAGGAGGGGAATACTTTAGTAAAATAGATCTGTCGCAAGCATACGCCCAATTCGAATTTGACGAAAGTAAGAAATATACAGTTATAAATACCCGGTACCTACTGAAGCGCGCGTTCCTAGGCCTTGTATTATTGCCCATCCCACTACGGAACGCTTAGCGGACTATGCGACCTCGTCAGCAACAAAACAAGCTCTCATGAAGGCTATTAAACCGAGCGATGACGGATTTCAAATTGTAGGCGTTAAAAAAACCTCTAAGGCAGGCGTCGTGTTACGTGTAGCTAACGAACGGCAGCTTAAGAAACTGGAATCTGTGGACGCCATTAAATCAGTAGGGTTGCGCTTAGAAAAACCGAAAGGCCGTAGGCCCCGTATAATTGTAAAAGACGTACCCGGTTCTATGGAAGATCGTGCCTTCCTAACAGCCTTATACCGTCAGAATATCAAGGACGAATTAAAATTAAGTGAGAACGATTTTATTAAGTCAACCAAAATTGTTAGGCATCGTAAACTAGAAAATGGGCGTCAATGGATAGGCTTAGAATTAGAGGCAGCAGTTCGGAAACATCTAGCCAACACAAAAGATAAACTTTATATAGACTGGGCCACATGTAGATTCATAGACGATATAGAAGTAGTTCATTGCTTAAATTGTCAGCAATTCGGTCATGTACAAAAGTTTTGCACCATAAAAACCCCTACTTGTGCTAATTGCGCCGCCGCACACGAAACGCAAGCTTGTCCAGATAAAGACACACCAGATTTTAAGCCCACTTGCGCACAGTGTAAGCGGTTCAAAAAACCATCTGACCATCGATGCGGCTCATACGACTGTGCCACATACAAATTAAAACTGGAACAGCTAATATTAAATACCAATTACTGAATAATTTTAACTTAGTTTGAAAAAAAAAAAAAAAAAAAAGTTAAAAGAGTAACTTACTAAGTAATGAATAATATTTCGATAGGCCAGTTAAATCTTCATAACGATAAAATAGCTACATCAGAATTAGACCGTTTAATTTTAGAACAAAAGTTAGACATTGTCCTTTTACAAGAACAATATCAGAGCGCTCACTTGCGTCGTAATGTAGTACAGCTTGACTGCCGTTCGCAGGCTGGGATATATGTTGCAAGTTCTAATTTTACGGTAACATCTTTGCGTAATCTTATGACGTCACACTGCGCCGTTGCTGAGATCTCATCCTCTACCTGTAAGGTTTACGTAGTGAGCTGCTATTTTCAATATTCACATCCTATTGATCCTCACTTACATCACTTACGTTACGTCTTGCAGTTCCTCGTGGGACATAAAATTATCATTGGCGCCGATGTCAATGCGTCATCTTCATTATGGTATGGCAAGTTGCGTTCAACCGACACGGTTCGACGTTGTGCGGTTGAAGATTTCATTGCGGAAATGAATCTTATTATTCACAATACCCCCGATGCACCACCAACTTTTTGCAACCCAATGGGTGAGTCTTCTATTGACGTGACGCTTACGCGCGGCGACGTCTCGATATCCGGATGGCGTGTCCTTCCGGACGCATCCTGTAGTGATCACCGCTTGATCGTGTACGAATTCATACCAAGGGTTGCACAGGATCCACAAAGGGCTCCCTATAATTTTAGATATAAAACTAAAGGTGCGAACTGGGCTTTGTTTGGTTCACTCTTTGCAACTCATACCAAAGACTTCAGTCGCAGTAGTTTATCAGCTGAGGAAAGCGCAGAAATACTATCAGAAACTTTTACATACTGCGCTGATGTAACTATTGGTCGCGGATCTATCACTAACACTCGTAGATGTGATTGGTGGAATGATAGATTAGCCGAACTACGTAGAAGCTACCGGAAAGCTCGTAGAAAATTAAACACTATTAAAAAACATAACGTAACAGGAGATTTGTACAACAATGCTCTCATTGCTCTTACAGTTGCCAGGTCCCACTACAGAGCTGCTGTGGAAAAATCCAAGGGAAACTTAATTCAGAAACTTGTTGATAAACTCGATAGAGAGGGCCCGTGGTCACCTTTGTATCACGAATTTAAGGCAAATAGATCAATCGACCTTGCATACATACAGAACATCAAAATTAATAACAGATATACCACAGGAGTAGAACAAACAGCAGAATATCTTTTAGACTCACTCGTACCTGACGATCGACCGGAAAACGACACTGATCATCACCGACAGATCAGGCAGTGGGCCATCGAACCACCACTGTCTCCAATGTCTGATTTACCATCTTCAGACGAATTTCTCGGTATCATTAGATCCTTGCTGCTAAACAAGGCTTCGGGCGATGATAAAATATCTAACAAAATGTTAAAAGAAGCTTGTAAACTTTCGGGTGACACGATTTTCACTGTCTTTAAACGTTGCATTGCTGAAGGAATATTTCCTCGTATATGGCGGTGCGGTAATATTCGTATAATAACAAAAAGTGGCGACAAGCCACCGGATGATCCTAAATCCTACCGACCAATCACATTATTACCATCGTTAGGAAAGCTTTTAGAACGTCTTGTAGTGCCCCGGCTTCTGCCAGGTGGAGTCAAATTTCATGATAGACAATTTGGATTTACGTTGGGTAAATCGACAACTGAGGCTGTTATATCGGTTAGAAAGTTTGTCACAGAGTCAAAATTTCAATACGTGCTGGCTATTTTCTTAGATATATCTGGCGCCTTCGACAACGCATGGTGGCCCATGCTGTTGCTAAAATTAAAATCACGGGGGTGCTTTAAAAATATTTATTCCCTTATCTCTTCGTACTTTTCACAAGGTACAACTAAACTAAGACTTGGTCATCATTCTGTGTCGAAGGCGCTTACAATGGGATGTCCTCAGGGATCGGTGCTAGGTCCATACTTGTGGAATATCGGCTTCGACGATTTTCTTGCGATACCAATACCATCCGGATGTACTCTGAACGCGTATGCTGATGACGGCTTATTACTGGTGGAATCTGATACTAGGGCGGGGCTTGAGAGATTAGCCAATAGATGTTTGAACTTGATATCTCAATGGGGTGAACGTAATCGCTTAACTTTTGCACCCAACAAAACCTTCCAGCTACTTTTAAAAGGTAACCTCAAATCACCGCCGAGCATTAGATTTGACAATGTTACTGTAAAAAAATAAAACTACAGTGTGTTATCTAGGATTAGTTTTAGAAAGAAACTTTTCATTTATCGAACATATTAAAATAGTTAATGAAAAGTCTAAAAAGAGTTTCTGTGCATTGACAAGGATATCCACTGCGACGTGGGGTCTATCATTTAATACATTAAAGATCATATACGGAGCTACTTATTTAGGTTCTATGTGCTATGGTGCACCTGTATGGGCCGATAGGGTGACCGTAGGCGCTGTCCGTCGCAAACTGTTATAAGGCCAACGACTTGCAATGATATTCTTGTGTAAGGCATATAGGACGGTTAGCACTGAGGCTTTGCCGGTGTTGGCGGGTGTGCTTCCGGTCGATCTCGAGGTGCAGAGACGTGCAGCCATGTACTATTCAAGACAACAAAACATGGAATGCGATTTTTTGGGCGCGCGGGATCGCGGTAAAATTACAAGATTGCTTCAACAGCAGCCCGAGGTCTATAATGACCTCATAGACGAATGGCAACAACGCTGGGATGAATCATCCAAGGGGCGCCATCTTTACCAATTCTTTCCATCTGTTCGCGAACGGTTGTCGAGGATATGGCTTGAGGTGGATCACTGTGTCGCTCAATTTCTTACGGGTCATGGTAACTTTAAGAGCAAGCTTTATTCATTTAAATTAGTCGAGTCACCATTGTGTCAATGCTCAACACCTAACTCTCACTATGAACAGTCTGCTCATCATATCCTCTGGGAATGTAGTCTTTGGTATAATGAACGTAATATAATGCTGAATAGCTTGCAGGTGACATCTGGGGCGGTATACTATGGGGATCTTGTGTCAACTAGGGTGAATTTCCGTGCGTTTAGGCGATTCTGCCATACATATTATAGAAATCAAACATAGCTCACGTAGGACCCGTAATATTTGTGGCCGTGGTGCTTCCCTGTTTAAAAGGGTGTATGCCCATTTTACTTCATTTTGTCTCCCGCTTTGCTAAGGAGGGAAGTGGATTTACTGTATTTCCAAGTCCTCCAATTTTCTTCTGATTAATTTCGTTGCGGGTTCCAAGACAGTTTAATTTCTTCCTGGGACTTCCCGAGTGTCATAACTCGGTGTGTTCGTGGGTCACTGCTGTGGATCCTGGTGTACAGGAGTTACAGTGGTGGGCGTGTGGGTGGGATTAGTCCCAATTAAAAAAAAAAAAAAAAAAAAAGGGGTTGTTTATTTATAATAGACTGGTATATGGACTTTCTTCGAGTCCAGGTATTTTTCAGAGGCGTTTGGAACAGTTGTTTGCAGATCACAGGACTCACAAGGGATGACCACATGCGTAATTAATGTAAAGTATTTGAGCGATTAAAAAAATACGGTTTGAGGGTAAAAAAAGAAAAGTGTGTCTTCTTCGCGCCGTCAGTTAACTATCTGGGTCATACAATTAGTAAGGAAGGTGTTCATACTAGTGCAGATAAAATTAAAGCCATCATTAATATGCCAGCACCCGCGAACGTTTCGGAGCTAAGGGCGTTTATAGGTATGGTTATGTACTAGTGATGTGCCGGATATCCGTATCCGCGGATATCCAAGGGAGAAGAGAGATCCGTAACCGTATCTGTATCCGTGACTTTTTTGGCGGATCTCACAATACATATTACATAGATGAAATTCTATATAGGTGATTCTGTATTCACTGTAAAACTCTTAGATATGTGTTTGTAACACTATAAACAGCAACTTTTTTTCTGGCCAAGGTCAAAATGAAAAAAAAATTGGTCCTCCATTCAAATGACGAATCAAATGTTGTTAGTTTGTATAGAGAAACAATTTTTTTTCTTTCGTTTTCGGTGTTAGTCCAGAAGAAAAGTTGTTGTTTATAATGTTACTAATATGCACTTCAGAGGTTTTCCGTAAATTTAAAATAACCCTGAATAATGGTTATTAGGTAGCTATGAAAAACTATTGAATTCTATTCAGATTACTTTTAATTTCTTAAAACAAATATTTGGCACCTTTGTATTGCAATCATTTATCGTACTATACTAAATCAACTAGGTACTGAAAGAGCTATCTTTATAATGAGATCAATCAAACATCTTTGTATTAGCTTATTAAAATAATGAAATATTTAAATATCAACGGCAAAGCGTCAAGTGGCGACAACTATCAAGGTCACGGGCTCCGATTGAGTAAGAAACTTAAGATCCGTATCCGTATCCGCGGATCTTGACACCAAATATCCGTATCCGGATCCGTATCCGCGGATATACTTTGTTAACGATCCGGCACATCACTATATGTACTACGCAAAGTTCGTGAAGAATGTTAGTACAATATTGGCCCCGTTATATAATTTACTTAAGACAGGTGTTGCATTTTGTTGAACTAAAGCGTGCCAAAATGCGTTCAATGTAGTCAAACAGCTATTGACTGATACTGAAGTATTAATGCACTATACACCCGATTTGCCTATAATACTCACGACAGATGCCAGCAGCGTCGGGATTGAGGCAGTATTATTTATTTATTTATTTATACATCATGCACTTTGGCGCATTGGCGGACTTAATGCCTAAGGCATTCTCGACCAGTCAACCTTTGGGTGATGCAGAGAGAACAAAAAGTAGGTGCATTTTGGTTAAAGTTTGATAGTAGTTTAATATCAAATACGCGTACATAAACCTATCATACA